>CAUYQV010074972.1:0-13972 GCA_963574575.1 Galagoides demidoff
TCTTATGTCCAGAAATGTAGAGAGAAGTGACCCTGGGCATCAATTCAGTCACTCACTGAGGTCGGAGCTAGAAATTTGTGATCTCTCAGGGCTACAAGATGGCTGCCTCTGCTCCAACCATCACTTCTGCATTCAGGGAAAAATAAACAGGGAAAGGTTAGGCCACTGTGTTTGACGTGTTTTATCAATAACACTAAAATCTTCCCAGATGTCTGTTTACATCTCCTTGACCAAGACTATGTCTTATGGCTGCAACAAAGCAGGCTTGGAAAAGGCACAAAACCCAGGGTTCTTTAAAGGAGAAGATATGCTGGGTAGGCAACCACCTGCCTCTGTCCTGTGACAGTCTTCAAAAAGCATAAATGTGGGATAGGAAGAAGGTCATAGCGACATCTAGGTCCATGATTCTAGGTTTTGGTTCAACCCTCCCTTGGATTCTCTAATGCCTTAAACCCTACTTTTGGGCTAAGGTGGTTCACACGAGTTTCTAAACCAGCCCAGGCCCTGCTCTGGGTGCCAGGCCCATGGCCTCCTTCTGAGGACAGCGGCTGCCTGGGAATCTGTACCCAGCAGAGGCCATGATTTGGGTCATGTGATCTGGTTACCATGCCAACAGCGGGTACCCAGTAACCTTGGCCCCAGGACCTGGCACAGTGACAGTCCCCTCTGGAAGAAGTAAATGAAACATGACATCTCAGCCCCAGGCTTCCTGAAAACAAAGGAAGAGGGCTCCAAGATGTGCCAACGTGTTGGGTGGCAGAGAGCCGCCACTACCTCTTGGGTGGAGCAAGAACTGGGAGGGCCTGAGAGGCCATCACTGGGAGAATGAAGGAGATGTGGCCACATTCAGCTCTTTGAGACTGAGACCGCATCAGTTTTGGTGCTCGAGCCAGAGCTGGCCCTATACCAGGATGACAGACTCTGGAATTTGATGACCACGGTCCAAGGCCAGCTTGTGTAACCTCTCTAAGCTTCAGTTTCCCCATCTGTCAGATGGGGCCAATAATAGTTTCTATCTCTATGACTAGAGGTGCAATGAAGTCATGTGTTAAAGCACTCAGCATAATATCTGGAGCATGGTAAGTACTTAATAAATAGTAATTTTAATATTATTATTATTATAGGACTTCAGGATACATTTGTTAAAAGAAAAAAAGAATAAATTGTGTCCCAACATCAACTTTGCCACAGCTTGGGGTCACAAGTCTGGACACACATGGTGAGGTGTTGCTGGGCTGGGAGGAAGCAGTTATTATTCCGAGGCCTTCCGGGTAGGCTCTGGTCAGTGGCAGCATGAGGGCTCCACAAACAGACATGACCCATATTCTCTCCCCCACCAATGACAGGAGTGCTTCACCACCATGACATGCTCCCAGAAGAGCTACTGGGCTGCACTGGGCTGCACAGACCAAAAGAAGGGCCTCTTGACATCTCCACTCCAGCATCTCAAATGCACCAATCCCCAGATGGCCCTGCAGATGGTCCCCCCACAGGGTCTGCCCTCTCAGTGTAAGGCACTGCTGCTCAGCCGTAAACATGGGCACAGCCCTCACTGCCTCCTCTTCCCACACTCCACATCCACTCTAGCATGATTTTATCCTGAAGAGCTCTCCAGTTTGCACACTTATCTCTGATTTGTGCACTCTACATCTGTCAGATTGGCTGCTGTGACAAAGAATCCCAGATATCAGGGCCCAACACAAGGAGGTTTGTTCCTCTCAGCACAGTCCAGTAGAGGGAAATGGTTGGTTTCTGCTCCACAGCGTCATTCAGCCACTCAGTCTCCTCTCAGATCCTGGATCTTCCTTAGGCCCTGGAGTCTTCCATTAGAGTCTCTGCATGAGGACTGAGGAAAGAAAACATAGCATGGAAAATTACATGGGAGGTTTTTATTACTCTCCCCACCCAAGTGCCTTACATCACTCTGCCCATATGCTATTGGCTGGAACCAAATCACATGGCCCCACCTGACTGCAGAGGAGCCTGGGAAATGTAGTCCCACCAAATACCCAGGCAAACAAGGCAGTGAGGCAAACACGTGAAATAGGCTCTCCTAAACATGCTTATCTGTGTCTCACTGTCTCTTACCTGGTTGGTCTCCTTGTATCCATTTTGGCTCCCTCCAGGCTCTTCTGCAGCAGCCAGAAGGATGTCTTCCAAGATCAGAACCTAACAGCATCTTTTGTCTGCTTCAAACCTGCCTCTGATGTCCCACTTTTAACAAGATGAAGTTACATATGATTGGCCACTGCTGGCTTTCACATACCCAATTTCTCCCTGTTAAAAATCTCTCCATTTTTTGGCTTGAGAAATGTAATGATTTTCTAATCCAATAGAAACAAATGGTTTGGGCTTGGTTCTGTTTTTTAATTAATCTGGTCTAATGGATCTTTTTAAGAGTTATGTGAATACTATAATACGATGATGTGTTTGGGTTTCTTTTTTTCTTTTTGAGTCATTGGGGCTAAGACACAGTGACGTCAGCCTAGCTCACTGCAACTTGGGGTGATCCTCCTGCCCCAGTCTCCTGAGTAGCTGGGGCTACAGATGCCTGCCACAGCACTGGGCTAATTTTTCTAATTTTAGTAGAGATGGGGTCTCACTCTTGCTCAGGCTGGTCTCCAAATCCTGAGCCCAAAGGATCCTCCCACCCTGGCCTCCCAGAGTGCTAGTATTGCTACCACACCCAGCCATGTTTGGGATTTTTTAGGCATCAAATTCAGGGGTTCTTTAGTCCTTAAAAAAAAAACCCAACCCCCACAAAACTCCACCTTTTTTCCTCAGGCTATGTAGGTCCAAACTGTCTCTCTTTGCTGAAGTTCCACAGCAAACATTTGAACAGATTGTACATCACCAGGCCTTGCTAACCCGAACCCACTTTCCCAGCAGTAGGCAGGGGCATGCTAGCAAATTGGCTCTCTGGAGGGAAATAAAAGCTCTGAGTTTTGGTGTTTACCAATTTCCATGGCGCAAATACTTCCATAGTGGCAGATTTTACACGAGGAAGGTGACATCACTGAACAAAGAGTTGGAAGAGAGGTTTACAATCAGGTCTCATGAGTCAGTAAGCTCAGACACTGCCAGAGGTTCTGGTATGAGACAATATAGAAATTCCCATCATGCTGATCAGGTAACTGAGGCTGGATAAGGTGATATAATTTGTCCCAGATTATAGAGCTGGTGAGTAGCTAAGCCAAGATTCAAATTCCGCCTATGTGGATCCAGCCTTTGTCCTTAACCACACTGGTCTCCTGCTCTTTCCTCCTTTCTCTACCTAACAAACTCCTATTCACACCTCAAAGTCCTCCTCAAACATCCACCTCTCTGAAACCCTCTTTGCTTTCTAAAGGATTCCTAATGGCAAATTATAATTACGTATGATGGGATAGAGAAAGAAGTGGGAGTGGGTGGGAGATGTGCTGAGGAGAGAGAGCGTGGAGGGGAAGAACGGGAGGTGATGGAACAAGAAGGCAAAGAAGAAGAGAAGAGGGAAAAAAGAAAAGCAGCAGATGAGAGGTAACACGGTGGCCAGAGACACGTTCAAACAGAACAGAAATGAAATACATGTCCTCATTGGCCTTGGAAATTTCAGACTCAGATGGTCTTGCAGAGGATAAAAATCAGTAAAACTAATCCGATTTACAACTACAACAAGGAGTAATGGAGACGGTGCCCTGTCTTTAAGTTCAAACAAAGTTTAGATGGTTAAGTCCGAAATTAACCCCTGTCTGTGGTTAAGTTTTCATGTCAAAAGAGAGGCTTCTTTGTCCATCGGTAGGCAAGGAAGAGTATCAAGTCCAAGTGACAAGGGCCAGAGCCCTTCCCGGTACTCCCTGCCGCCCAGTTCCCTGGTCCTGGTCAGTCTTCTGTTTACTTCTTTATTTCCTCAATTGGGGGGAGTCCCAGCTAGCAACCTGATGGGGCTTGGGGTGAGATAATCGACACACAAAATTGAGAGGCACCAACATTCATTCCTAGATTCTAGGGAGAATCTCAGAGAACCGGAAGGTAACATCCCCCAACCTCACTCACACACATCTCTCTCTCTCACACACATACGCTCTTAACTGATGAGGAAACGGAGGCTCAGAGGGAGAAGTGCCTTGGGTTTGTCCCCTCTGCCTGGGACCTTCTTTCCCCATTCACCACCTGGCTTGCACTTTCTCATCGCTCAGTGCCACCTCCTCAGAGGCTGCTCTGCCCACACTGGTCCTCAGTACATGGCCCTGATCTTGGGCAGCAAGAAGTACTTGGGGTTGGGGCTCACACTGGCTTCCTGACTGTGTGGTGTTCAGGAAGCTGCTTCAGGGCTCTGCACCTCCGCTTCCTCATCCACACGACGATGATGGCTCTGTTAGAACATTCATCACGATGAAACAAGAGGATACTTGCAGAACACTCAGCACAGTGCCTCACTCAGAACGAATGCTGGACATGCACTGGGCAAAAAGTATCGGGAAGTAGTGGACAGTAGAGGTAGCCAGGGGATCAGGCCAGATTGTGGCCGGTTAGGTGTGCCAAGTAAAGAAGGAGCAGGCACTGGGGAGTCATTGAAGGTACTTGAGCTGGAGAGTGACTGGTTGGAAAAGGAGCATCATGGAACTTATTTTGGCACCCACTGTGCTGTTTATCTGTGTCTGGGTGAGGACCTTGGCTCCAGTTGAGACAGGAGGAAGCTGCCAACAAAAGCTCCAGTTAAGCTGGGGGAACAATGGCTTCTCAGCTGCCTTTGTGGAGCCAGATTCCTGCTGTCCAAACCACCCTACTTCCTGCTCCCAACCTGCTGGGAGCTGCAGGAGGTGCCTTTATCCCCTGGTAATGAGCCAGGAGGAGAAATGTTAATTCATATAGGAGCCATTCCCAGCCCCATCTCCACCCGGAATCCTCCACCAATGGTACCTGCACAGGCTAATAAGGTTGGCAAGCCAGGCCTTTGTGGCTTATGTCGGCCAACGAGGTCCCTACAGAGTCCTTCATATTCTGTTTAGATGGTAAAACCTGACATTAGCGTTTTGTTTACACTTCAAGTTCAAACAAAGTTTAAAGACTGTTAAATCTGAAATTAACCCGTCTGTGGTTAAGTTTCCATGTCAAAAAGAGAGGCCTCCTTGTGCACCAGTAGGCCGGTAAGAACTATCAAAGTACATAGATTAACTTGATCTAGAATTTAAGATCACAGAGTCTTAGTTTTATCTAATCTTCCCCTTTGTTGTTAAGCAAACTGCCACCTAGTTAAGATAAAGAACATTCCCAAGGGCACCAGCAAATTCAGTATCAAGGTAGGCTAGAGTTTTACCTCACCTGACTCTCGAATTTTAAGGCACACCATAGAATACAATTAATCTGTCAAATAACCTTTGTTGAGCCGGAAAACAATGGGTGCAAAGTTGATGAGTTTTGTTTTCAAAGCCTGTCTTTGAGTTGGCAAGATGGGGAAAAGAAAAACCAGAAAAAAAAATTTTTTTTTAATTGGTCTGGTTTTAGATTTACAGGCTTCTAACATGTTAAAAGTTATTATTTTTTATAGGATTATTGATCTTGGTTCTTAATTTTTATGGAAACTGGCCGGGCAAGGGTCTAGTTTCTATACCTGGGCCATAGTAACAGCACAGGGTGAATTAGCAGTTACAGTCCCTTAAACCACACCAGTTCAAGAGAGGAAGTTCAGGCCCAAGCGCCCCCATTACCCACCTCGGGCACATATCTGTGCCGTGCATGGGTCTTTGTGGGGCACAAGATAACTAAGACTCAGCCACAAGGTAAAGAAACTCAGGGCCATTTCCTTATTCAAACCAGAAGAGCTCACAGTCTGCCTACTGAGAAAGTTACCTGTGGGCCTCCCCCCAGTCTTCACTGCCCTGCCAAAAATCTTTGCATGAGTGCACAAGCACATTCAGGGTGGCATGTTTGCAGTGACAGAAGATTAGGAGCCGCCTCAATGTCCTTCAGATGGTTCAATAAATAAGGACTTATTCAAACAATTCACTGAGGTATCCACTGACGAGAATGAGGGTAGCTCTCTATGGCAATGCCAAAAGATCCAGAAGTGCCTGTACGTGGAAAGGACCAGGGACAGAGCAGGTGATGTCGGTATCCTCACTGGAGAACAGGAGTGTCCACTCACCGTGGGGCACGAAGGCAGAAAACATTCCCAAGAGGACACAAAAGCTCTTCTCTGGGGAGGGAGGCTCCACCAGGGAAGGGAAAACAACCCACTGGCAGTTGGATTCCTGCCCCCCCCCCGCCCCCGACTCTGTGCAGGCATCACTTTTCACTCAGAAAGAGCTTTCTGTCCAAAAGAACTGAACACATACGTGCACACAAAGTTCACAAGGAATGTTCACGGCCTTGCGCATGAGAGCCCAGACTGCAAAACTCAAATGTCCATCAGCCGATGAACAGACACGTTCAGTGGCGCCGTCCGCCCGGTGGGGAGTATTCAGCCGAAAGGTGACGAAGTCCTGACACGTGCGGCCGGCAGACGGCCTGTGGAAACATCGTGCTAAGGGAGAGAAGCCAAACATAAAAGGCCACGTGCTGTGCGGTTCTGTTTATACGAAAGATCTAACATAGCAAATCCATGGGGACAGTGTGGTTTGCAGGGAAGGCTTGCTGAGAACTCCACGGACAAAAGGCAGAGGAGTAGGAGAAATGGCATACAAGTTTATCCATACTCGGGGGGGAAGTCACAGTGACCTCCCAGCACCCCAGTGGGACACAGCTAGTTATATATATACATATCTCACAACAATCTCTCCTCCTTCTTTTTTTTTTGAGACAGTCTCTCACTCACCTCCATGAGTGGCAGAGCTCACAGCAGCCTCAAACTCTTGGGCTCAAGTGATCCTCTTGCCTCAGCCTCCCGAGTAGCTGGGACTACCAGCTCCCACCACAATGCTTGGCTATTTTTTAGAGAAGAGGTCTCACTCTTGCTCAGGCTGGTCTCAAACTCCTGAGCTCAGGCAATCCACCTGCCTTGGCCTCCCAGAGTGCTGGGATTAGAGGTGTGCGTTGTTGCAGGTGCCTGCAGTACTAGCTACGAGGGAGACTGAGGTAAGATAATCGCTTGAGCCCAAGAGTTTGAGGTTGCTGTGAGCTATGATGCCACGGCACTCTACCAAGGGTGACAAAGTGAGATTCTGTCTCAACAACAACAACAACAAAATAGAGGTGTGAGTCACTGCGCCTGGCCCCTATTTTTTTTTTTTTTAAGACAGAGTCTCACTCTGTTGCCCCAGGCTAGAGTGCCCTGGCATCAGTTAGCTCGCAGCAATCTCAAACTCCTGGGCTCAAGTAATCCTCCTTCCTCAGCCTCCCAAGTAGCTAGTACTACAGGCGCCAGCCAAGATGACCACCTAGTTTTTCTATTTTTAGTGAAGACAGTTGTCTTGCTCTTGCTCAGGCTGGTCTCAAACTTCTGAGCTCAAGCAATCCACCTGCCTCAGTCTCCTAGAGTGCTAGGATTATAGGCATGAGCGCCCTGGCCTATATCCTACTTAAGGGAAAGGGAGATTCGGATGTGTGGATGATTTTAGGGGAATAGTAGATGATTTTTAGGGGAACTCAATTAGCTTGAAGAACATACAGTGCCCTAGCACAAAGTCTGCGAGGCCTGCAGAGCAGACAATGGTTTATAACAAAAATCTGTCCAGGTGTGCTGGCAGGCTTCTATCTTTTTCCCTGTGATATGAGTTCAGTAAATGACAACTCAGGAAAAGGACTAAAGATAACTGGTTTCTCCTTTGGCAGGTCTAGACTTTAGGCAAATATGGAAGCTTCAGAGAACAGGTCCATCCTGTGCTCCAGGAGAGAAGAGGATTAGGGGTGGGAGAAAGTCAGAGAGACCTTGAGGCTTCTTGAGCTCAGCATGTCAAGGTGCCATATTGTGGGGAATCGGTTTCTGAGCCCTGACAACACAAAGCAGATTAGTTGTTGTCAGAAGGTGAGGGGGTTTGGGAAGTGACAGCTAATGGATATTGGGTTTCTTTGTGGGGTGGTAAAAATTTTCTAAAATTGGTGGCACACAATTCTCAAATTCATCGTGAATATACTAAAAAAATATTGACGTTTGCACTAGTTGGTAACTACTATAATGGTGCACTTTAAAAGGGTAAATTTTATCAGATATGAATTGTATCCCATTTAAAGTTTAAGAAGTAGTTCTATTAATACAGGGTGTCCCTAAAATAGTTGGCTATTTTAAATGGCACACAAACTTTATGGACACCTTGTATATATATATCAGTTTTCTAGGGCTGCTGTAACATAATACCAAAAACGAGGTAGCTTAAAATAATAGAAACATACTGTCTCGCTGTTCTGGAGGCTAGCAGCATCAAGGTATCTACACGGTCATATTTTCTCTAACTGCTCTAGGGGAGAATCCTTCCTTGCCTCTTCTAGCTTCTGGTGGTTGCTGGCAATCCTGAGTGTCCCTTGGCTGGTAGACTTGCAGCTCCCCAACCCCTGGGCTGCAGGCTCTGTGGCCTATGAGGCACTGGAGGTACAGCAGGAGGTGAGCGATCGCCCAGTGAGCTAAGCTTCATCTGTATTTACAGCCACTCCCCGTCACTCACATCACCACCTAAGCTCCGCCTCCTGTCAGATCAGCTATGACATTAGATTCTCACAGAAGCACAAACTCTACTGTGAACGGCAGATGTGAGGGATCCAGGTCGCACCCCTTACGAGAATCTCCTGCCTCGAGATCTGGGCTGGGGCTGAAGCACTGATGCTGGGGAGCAGCTGGGAATACAGATCATCACCAGTAGAGAGGTTTGGCTGCACAGAGACGGTAAATAAAACAATTGCTTGCAGACTCATATCAAAACCATCCTCTCACCCACGGTCCGTAGAAAAATTGTCTTCCGTGAAACTGGTCCCTAGCGCCAAAAAGGTTGGGGACTACTGTTGTAGGTGCATCACTCTGGTCATGTGGCGATCTTCTCCCTCTGAGTGCTGGTCTCTGTTCCAAATTTCCCCTTTCTATGAGGACACTAGTCACGTTGGATTTGGGCCCACCCGAATAGCCTCATCTTAACCTAGTTAAGTCTGCAAAGACCCTACTTTCACATAAGGTCACAAACCCAGAGGTGAGACTTCGACGTGTCTGTGTATCTTGGTGTATCTTCACGTGAATGTGTCTCCTGTGTCTGTGTTTTACTAAAAGGACTGCAGCTGTGTAGCAGGGAAGGGAGCCCACATGCAGAGGAGGCGAGCCTGAGAAGGTGACACGCTCAAGGATACAGGAGCCCTTTCCTCTGAGAATCTGGGGTGGCTTCCTAGAGGAGGCATTCCAGCTCACCTTCCCGGAAATAGTGTCTAAACCAGGATATTTTTATAGGTGAAAAGGGGCAGTACTAATCATCACATCGGGATGACAGATGGAAACCTGGACTGTGCCAAGTAAATCAGATTCTACAGTCATCTTGTTCTGAAGAGATGGTGAGAATTTGATTATGCAGAGATGGGGGAGGAGAGGGAGTCAGGGCAAATCAGATGGAGGGAATAGCAGCTGCAAAGGCTAGGAGGTAGAGAACCGCCAGACGTGTGCTTGGGAAGGTGTGAGCCTGAGGGAAGAGAGTCTTGGGAGGGCAGGAATAGCCTTGAACGCCAGCCCAAGGAGTTAGCAGTCCTAGCCAAACTCCACTGAGACTGGTCCCCTGTGGTCAACCAGAGGTCTTCTGGAGGAAGGGGCTGCCTACCCCACCCTGAAGCCCTAAGCCACAGTGCCAAGGAGCCACTATGGGAGAAGGACAGACACTCTAAACCCAAACCAGAAAACCAACGAGCAAAGAGTCCTTTTGCCACACAGCCTGGAAGCCCAAAGGCATCTCTGATGGCCTGGACAGGACCAGAAACCCCACTGACCTGGGCCAGCACCCTCCAGAAAACAGGCCTTTCTTTGCCTCGTTGTTCAGCTCTGGTCAGAGTCTGGAAGCCAAGGGGGTGTCTGGTTATTAAAACTCTCAACAAACTTTTAACATTTTTCTGGAAACCTTCCTAGCATGATTTTCTAGCAGGCCCTGTGTGTGTGTTTCTTCTTTTCTTTTTTTGGTATTTTTGGAAAGGGAGGCATTAAAGATATCAATTTCCAAATCAAGTAAAAGCTGGTTTTTAGTCACTTAATCCCTTGGAAAGATATCAATCAACACTTGTTTTTCCTCTAAAAAAATTTTAAAGGAAAGTTTACACTTGCGGAGGTGGGGCAGAGGAAGAAGCATTTCACACCAAAACGCAGCGGCCTGTGTACCAAAAGGAGGAATCTGATCTTTCAGCCCACACAATCTGAGGGGCCGTCTCCACTGCACCCCTCTTCTCCTCTCAGCCCCGCTCAGTCCTTCCATCACTGTTACCGCTCCTCTGAGCCTCATTTTGTGGTGCACTCTGCTCCCCAACTAATGAATATCGGGGTGATTGGAGCACTGTCCCCCTCTTGTTTCTGTGTGCACCCTTGGTGGACTCCTCAGTCCACATTCTGCTGACCGTCCAGCCCGTACCCCAGGCTCTAGACCTGTGTGTCCAGCTAGACATCTTCCTGGACATACCTCTCTTGGTTGCGTAATGGTCACCTCAGACCACCCAGGTCTCTCTGCTTTACAAGGATAAATTTCATAGCCTATGAGAGCGCCCGTGTACCCCTGCTCCCTCAGCTTCCCCTGCCCAGGCCTGCTCTTCCTTCAGGTGCTCAGGTCAAAACTCAGAAGTCACCTTTAACCCCTCTAATTTCTCTCTGCACCAACAGCCAAATCACAGCCACTTCTCACTTCCACAGCAACCACTGTGTCCAAGCCACCATCATCTTTTGCCTGTATTGTTCCAATAGTGTTCTAGCTGGTGTGGGCCTGGGATTTGAAGCATGTGGGATCAGATTCTAGCCCTGAATCCCCATGGAATGTCGTCAACCTCACCATGCCTCTACTTATCAATAAAATGGAAGAGATGCATATTCTGGAAATGTCTACCCAAATGAACTTTGTAGACCATGAAACATTATACAAATCCAGCCTGTATTCCAAAGAAAGAGAGAAAGAAGACAGAAGAAAAAAGTGTGGAAGGAAGGAAAGGTAGGGAGGGGGTAGAAAGCCACTGTGGAGCACCCTGATCCCCCAGAGTCATTCACTCCTGTCACCATCTCCAGCACCAGGGTGTAACTCATAGTTCCTTTAATTTGCATATGCACCCAGAGACAATCGGAGATGTACGATTGTCCTAACCTCAAGAACTGTCTGGAAAAACCTCCTCCTCTCCCCAGCTCTGCGGGTCCCTCCCCAGACAATGCCTCAGGTTTAGAGAAGAATGCCTTGTTCCCTATGGCCACAGACTCCACTCACCAGGAAGATGAGGGATCAAACTCAGCCACATGGACTCCCAGGAATATTTTTATGGTACCTCCCCCATGTGAGAACTTAACTTCTGTACACTGTCAGGCCACAACCTGAACCATGACGGACCATGTCGCACCCCTGCCTGCTACTTTCCTGGGGCCCCCAGTGCCCTCATAAGAAAGCCCCAAATCTTCAGGCTGGCTCATAAGAACCCCCAGAGCTTGACCCAGGCCACCCCTTTGGACTCACCTGGCCAAATCCGGGGCTCCCCTATCACTTGACGTGCCTATTCTTGTGGGTGTGTAAAACGGTGCCAGGTCACACTCTGACGCAGGATCGCAGTGGGCCACAGCCTGACTCCGATCGCCAGATCACATCAGGGCAACCCGCCATTTGCTGCTGCCTCTCTTTAATGCCTCTCAGGTAACTCAACTTTTTAAAAATAGACTTTATTTTTTTAGAGCCTTTTTAGGCTTAGAGCAAAACTGAGTGGAAAGCACAGAGAGTTCCCCCTTCCCACACACACTCCCCTACCGTCAACAGCCCTACAAGAGCAGTACATTTGTTACAATTGGCGAAGCCACGTTGACTTGTCACTATCGCACACAAAGTAGAGTAGGGTTCCCTCCTGGCGCTGTTCATTTTGTGGGTTTGGACAAATGTATCTCTATAGCCATCAATTCTCTACCACACGGAATGGTGTCGCTGCCCTAAAAAAAAAATCTTCTGTGCTCTACCCACTCATCCCTCCCTCTCTCCAGCCCTCAACAATCACTGTTCCTTTATGGGCTTCATTGTTTTCCTTGTCTGTGATGTCACACAGTTGGAATTACATGGTGCGCAGCCTGTTCAGACTGGCTTCTTTCACTTAGTAATGTGCTTCCTCCACCTCTTTTCACGGCCTCATAGGTCATTTATTTTTAGTACTGAAAAATATTCCAGTGAATTATTTTTCCAGTCACCTGCTTAAGGACATCGTAGTTGCATCCAGGTTTTGGCAATCAAGAATCAATCTGCTATAAACACCTGCGTGAGCCTTTTTGGCATCAGCACGCGTTTTCAACTCCTTTCGGTAGATACCAGCGAGCTTGATGGCTGGACCCTATGGTAAGAGTATATTTGGGTGAGCACAATGTAAGGGTGTGTGGCACACCTTCTGGGTGTGGGAGGCGACTACCAGAGGGACTCTACCTAACAAATACCGTAACCCAGTTGTATCAACCAGACCCTAAGAGAGTATATTTGGTTTTCTAAGAATCTACCAAACTGTCTTCCAAAGTGGCCACACCATTTTTCATTCCCGCCAGCACTGAATGAGAGTTCCCATTGCTCCACATCCTTGCTAGAATTTGGTGATGTCAGTGTTCTGGCCGTGGGCCGTTCGCACCAGTGTGTAGTGGCTGAATTCTTTCTAATGGAAAAGAGGAAAGGGCTCAGGCTTGGAGGCGAGGCAGGCAACAGCTTCCAGCTCGAGCTTAGCAGCTCTGCTTTGTTTTACCACAATTACTTCCAACAACCTCTTTTTTCCCAGTAAGGGATGCTTACCTTCTAGTTGTGTAATAAAATGAAGTTTCCTTTTGAAACAAATTTATTTGTCCAGAGAAAACCATTAAGTCAAAAACAGCCCCAGTGGCACGGAGATGAAGTTTGGAAATTCCCAGTGAAATCCCAGGGTTTGTTGCTCCCAGGCTGTTTCTGACCTCCGTGCCTTTGCTCTTGCTGTCCCTCCTGCCCGAAACACCCTTCCCACCTCTGCACTTGATCAGTCCTCCTCCTCCTTTGAGACTTTCTCCAAGAAGCCATCCTTGACCCCGTCTTCCTGCCCCAAAGCCAAGCTCACTGTCCTTCCTTGATGCTCCTCTGCCGCTCTTCATGGGGCAGAAGGGTGGTGACAGCCCCTTTCTCTGTCATTTATTGGTGTCATGGACGCCTAATGGGGAGCAGGGCCTGGCTGCAGCTTCTCTGTGACACCTCCCCATCCCCAACCTGTGTCAGTGCAGGAGCCTCTCAGGAGTGTCACATAAATGGAATCCTCCTTCCGTTTTCAATCCTATCTCCCCACTTCACCCCCGCCCTTGTGGGATAGCGACTTCTTATTTCATGGCTCCATACCCAAAGGGCCACAGCGCAATTCAAGAACAGTTTTCAATACATCATGCAGGAACCATTGGGCAGCCATAGCAAAGCCACAGAGCTCAGCCCTCACCTCGGTCTCTATATACAAACAGCTGCAGATGGGACAGGCTTGAGCGCCAAGCACTGGAGATATCGCATGGCCTGGCGAGGCAGGCCTTCCTTCAACAGGCATGGGGAGCCTTGACTGGGGAGGGAGAAGCACATATGTTGGACTTCATTAAAATTAACTTCTCTCCATCCAAAGACGCCCTTTAGAAAGTCAAAGGCAAACCCCTGGGATGGGAGGACACACTTCAACATACGGTGTCCATCCCTCCCATCTCGGCTTATCATTATCTCGATGATTTACTAAATACTTCTGTGTACATTCTTTTTTTTTTATAATCTTTTTTTTATTAGATCATAATTGTGTACATTAATTCTATCATAGGATACAGTGTGTTGCTTCCATATGCAGTTTGGAAAACTCTCATCCAACTGGCTAACATAGCCATCATGTCTTTCTCATA
>CAUYQV010074974.1:0-23399 GCA_963574575.1 Galagoides demidoff
AGAGGAATGGACACCATGCTTGCAAAGGACAGTGACTGATTCTTATCACATTAAAAGGAAACACTGAGAACAGGACAGTCTCCTGGCAAGCTTAGAGATGTTTTCTGACTTGGGAGCAGTCCCCCAAGTAACTCTGTGTTCTGGAATGAGATCAGATCAGTCACTCACCTGTAAGCATGTGCTAAACCTTGATGCTTAGTAGTTCTTAATGGGGGCTGTGGGGAAAGAGCACGTGAGGAAAGAGCACGTGGCAATCCTTACGCATGCAGCCCTCCTATGTCATTATTTAACTCTCCACACCTGTTGGGTATGACCTTAATAAACAGCCATTGCGGAGGGGGCTCTGGGCTACCCTGCACTTAAGGTTAGCCCACCTCCCACAGGCTTGTACTTGTAACCATGTCACGCCTGGTTCCTTCCTGCGGTGACCGAGACCAGGGCCTTAGGGGTCGTGACACAAAATCACAAAATTTGGAGCAGGGGAGCATGTTCACTTAAAATTTTTTGACACAAACATTTTTGTCACCTAGATTAAAAAAAAATCATGCATTTATTGTTCATTTATTTAACATCAATTAACAATAACTACCCCTTATTGCATCCTCATGGTGCTTCCACGTAATGTGCATTTAATTCTATGAGGTACGCTCTGCAATTGGGGAAAGAATTTATAAAATTGAATTTTCCCCCACTTCAAAAAAAAAAAATAATGCCTAGACACCAATTCCTTCCTTTATAACATAATTGATACTATTCTGTGAGGTTCAGAGAAGCTGAGTGACTTGTCCAAAAGTCCTCCTCTAATAAAGGGCTAGGACAGATATTGAATGCAGACATTCTGTATCAGACATTCTAAATTACTCATCTTAGCGTCTATGGAATCAAGCAATAAAGTAAGGGTTGTCCCTAGTCGTCACCACTAATCTACTTTCTGTCTCCATAAATTCTCCTAATCTAAACCTTTTTATATGAATGAATGAATCATACAATGTGTCATCTTTTGTGTCTAACCTCTTTCACTCAACATGATGTTTTCCATGTTCATCTGTGCTTAACATTTATCAGTACTTTATATTTTATTGCCAAGTAATATTCAATTCTATGGATATGCTACATTTTGCTGAGCTATTCATCCATAATGGGCACTTGGGCTTTTGCTTCTTTGGGGTCGCACTAAATAACTGCCATCATAATTTCTGCATAAGTTTGAATGTATATATATTCAATTCCCTTGGTTACATATTAGGATGCAATTGACAGTTCTTACATACGACAACTCTATGTTGACTATTTTGACTATTTAGAGAAAATTCCAGAATAAATATTGATATCTTTCCACTTATTTCAATCTTTTAAATTTTCCTTTAACTGTGTCTTGTATTTACAGTACAAATTTTGCACATGAGTTGCTAATATTATTGCTAATTATTGAAGTTATTATAAATGTAATTTTTTTCAATAATTCCCTATTTGGATTATTAATTTTGAGTTTATAAAAATGCAATTGGTTTTTGTATATTTATTTTGTATCCTGCAGCCTTGCTGAGCTCATTTATTCATTCTAATTAGGTGAATTCCTTGGGATTTTCTATATACAAGAAAATGTCATTCAAGAATAGAAAGAGTTTTAATCCTCCCTTTTCAGTCTAGAGCCCATTTATTTATTTTTCCTGGAAAAAAACCTCTCGTAAAATGTTGGGTAGGAATATTGATAGCAAATATACTTACCTTGTTCCTGATCTTAGGAGGAATGCATTCAGTCTTTGACATCAAATAGACATTTGTCATTTCTTTTGTTTAATAGATGTCATTTTTTAAATTGAATAACTTGGAAAGTTCCCTTTTAGTCCTATATTTTCTGTTTTTTTATGATGTAAAATGTCTTAAATTTTAATGTTTCTTGTAATGTTTCTTGGTTATGTGTCTATTGAGATTATAATGTGTTATGAATGATACAATGCATTGCATTAATTAATTCCTTGATGTTAAATCAATCTTTCATTCCTGGGGCAAATTCCACTGGGTCAAGGCATATAAATCTTTTCATATATTTCTGTGTTCAGCTTGCTAATATTTTGCTGAAAATTTTGGTGTCTATATTGATAAGAAATATTGGCCTGTGTTTTTCTTTTTTCTTATGCTTTTGTCTTGTTTTGGTGCAAGGCCAGTCCTGGCTTCATCAAGTTGGGAACTATTCCCTCATTTACTTTTTGGAAGAATTTGTAAAATTTTGGTATGAATGCTTTAAATATTTGACAAATTTTAGTAATGATATCATCTGGGCTTGAGCTTTTCTGTTATGCTTAATTTTTTTTTAATTTTTTTTGAGCCAAAATTTTATTTTTTAATTTTTTTTATTAAATCATAACTGTGTACCTTGATATAATCATGTGGTACAATATACTGGTTTCATATACAATTTGAAATATTTTTCTCAAACTGGTTAACATAGCCTTCATGTCATTTTCTTAGTTATATTCTTATATTCTACACTTTTTATTTTGTTTTTATTTTGTCCACTTCAAAGCATTTTATTTCTTCACTGACCCATTGGTCATTTAGAAGTATGTTGTTTAATTTCTACATATGTATAAATTTATTAAATTTCTTACCATTATTGATTTCTAATTTTATTTCATCATGGTCAAACAAGATACTTTGTATAATTTCAATCATTTTAGTTTACTGAAGCTTGTTCGAAACTGAATGATAACCTAGATTATGATATATATTTTTTTAAATGCCCCATGCACACTAGGGCACATTCTGCTGTTGGCAACAGGGTAGTTTGTAAATGTGTGTTAGGTCTCATTTGTTTATAGTGTTGTGAAATTTTTATATAATATTGTTGATTTTCTACCTAGTTTTTATATTCATTACTCAAAGAAGAGTATTGATATCTCTAAGTACTTTTGTCAAATTGTGCTTTTCTGCCTTCAATTCCAACAGTTTATTTACTTTGCTTATTTTAGGGCTCTGTTATTTAGTATGTACATATTATCTTGATGGATTGACTCTTTTTAGTACTATAAAATATTCCTCTTTATCTTTAGTAACTTTTTGGTTTTGAAATCTTTTTTGACCAATATAAGTTATTGCTGAATATCATAGACAAGAGTAACTTGGGTTGTGGTGGTCACACTGAAAATGAAGAGAAGTAGAGAAACCATTGGAAATACAAGCAACATAGTTAAGAGAAGAACAAATGGAGTGTTTCTCATCTCCCCTCCTGTACAACCAAAACTAATTTATCTTTCAAATAAAATTTTAAAACAACAACAACATACAACAAAAGACTATTCTGTCCTAAATGATTAAATATATTTTGGGGCCCAATACACAGTGAAATTACCAAGACTCTTATTTAAAAATTGAGAATTTCAATACATTGGCTGCAGAGCATTAACCTAAGCATGTAATTCTTTGAAGCACAGGGTACTGTGGGACTACAAATGTTTCATTACCGATTTTGCTTTTTTGATTTATTTAGCAAGTGAGAAAGAGGTGTCACTTTTTTTTCCATGAAAATGGCAGAGAGCTACTGATGGTAATACAGATAATGTAATGCAAAGAAGGAAAAGGATGAAGACACAGGTGAGATTATATTGGGTGAGTTTTTTGAGAAAGGAACACTTCAGGTCAGCTACTGATCATAGGTAAAAATTGAGAGGGAATCTAAAAGAAAATTTTGGTTATGCATTATTAATGAGCAGAGCTCCCAGAGTCTTTCTCGACCTTCAGTCCATACTCTGCAGAGGAGCCAAAACAATCTTTTCGGAAAGGTAAATCATCAACTCAAACCTTTCTGTGGGCTTCCAATGTTCTTAGGGAAATGGCATTAGGCAGCCAACCCACGTGAAGTTTGCTTTGACCTGATCCCCCCACCTCATTTAATGCTCATTCTTTCTTTAAATCAAGAAGTCCAAATCTAGATCAGGTGTAGTCTGATAGCATCCTGAGTTTGTCCTTGGAAACATGTACCAGAACACATACAGGCATGTGCATTCACATCCATGCACATAATTATATCACATTGACATTTATTCCTCAAACGTATTGCTCAGTGGCATTCAGAAACCACCTAAGAAAACTCATATAAATTCCACATGTACAGTCATACTAGTGGTTCTAAAATAGGTTTAATAAATGTACCATTGGCATGTGGACACTGGGTTACTCTATTGAGGCCCACCGTGTCTCTAAGCCTGTCCTCAAAAACTTCCCCATCATGAAATAATGGCACACCTGCTGCGTGAAGGGTTGAACTACAATTTAGGCTTTTATCTAACAATGCTAACAATGTAAGCTAATCATTTGTACCCATGTATTAATCTGAGGAAAAAAAAAAAACTTTACTATCATAAAATGGTAGAGCCTAAAGGGACTTAAGAAACCATGCGATAGCAACCTTTTGATTTTATAAAGACAAAAAGAAAGAAAGAAACAGCCCTAAAAAGTTAGGTGACTTGCTCAAGGTCACAGATATTGATTTTTGAGGTATTTAATACATCCTTTGGATGCTGTTTGATGAGATAAAGATCTCTTAAGAACATAGGTAACAACTTCAAAGAGTTCAGACTCCGTGTACTGTTGAGAAGAAACACAAATAGCAGACTCACCAGTACAACATGAAGAAAATTAGAATGAGGTGACTTTCTCTGAGCAATGGCTTTGGGCTTAGCATAAATGTTTTAACAAGAACAACAAACAACAAAGGACTACTCTTAGCAAATAATAGCATTAAAGCAAAGAGAATTTGTCTAGTGAACATCTGAAAAAATATTTTAGCAATGGTAATGGTAGCAAGGGAAATGGTTTAATTCCTTGTTATAAAGGTGCTCTAGCCTTTTCTTTTTCCAAAAATGCATACTAACTGTAACTGTCTATTGGTACTGTCTACTGCTATTTGGGTTTTGTTTAGTTTTTCTTTGCTTTAATCACAGAAAGGCAGCTAGACTGATTCAACCTACAATGCCCTTTACTGAAGGTCTTTCTTTATAAATTCTGGGAACCCCCCCATGTTTTAACTTTTGAAGATGGCATTATCATAACTATTATTTCTTCATCAAAATGGAGAAATGACATCAAAATAGTCATTCCCTGTAACACATTTGAAGCTATTGTGAAAGAAACCACATGCATATGCATAAATCTTGGGACGCAAAAGAACACAACAGAAGATTAGCATTGTATCAGATGCCAACGTCCTATCTGATGGCTGGCAACTCCAGCTAATCTAAGTTGGAGACTTCTTGATTTGAGGATTTGTAGAGATCTGAAAAGTATGGAGGGGAGTAGCAACTTCCGAGAGACCAAGTTGAATTAACTATGCAGGTGACTTAATTTACTAAGCAGATGAAGACATTGGAGTTTCAAACTGAAGAAATGGGGAATTACAATACCTGTTGGTAGCATAATCAGGGGGGCAAAGAACCTTAAAAACTAATATTGTAATAACAACATGAACCCTGAAGATTGCACCATGTTCAAGAATGGAAGACAAGAAGAGTAAAAATGGATACCTTAGCAGCATTTGAATTCAATGTAAATATTTCAGTGTTCCCATGTTCATATCACTGTCATTTTAAGAGAAGCAAAAGTGGAGAAGGCAGAATCAGTTACCTCTTGAAACTCACAGATAAAAATGATAGTCTTATTCTTATCTAAACATCAAAATCCTGCAGATGTGGGTGGTGCCTGTGGCTCAAAGGAGTAGGGCACTGGCCCCATATGCTGGAGGTGGTGGGTTCAAACCTGGCCCAGGCCAAAAACTGCAAAAAAAAAAAAAAAAAAATCCTGCAGACATAAATAATACTTACTCCACCATGAAACTTTATGTCATCTTCCTTCCATTCTTTGGAAGATAAACTATTCCCGTGTATTTATATTTATTCTAGTACTTATCTCATTGAATTTTGACTGTATTTTCAAATATTTTTCCTTAGATAGATGTGCACTCCTAGAAAGCAAAAATTGTATTTGTACACTATTACATCTCTCTGAGTAAGGCAGGCATATATGAAGTACTCATAATATTGCCTTTATAAATGAATAAATTGTTGAAAATAGGAGACTTCATCCAAAAGGTCAAAAAATACTGAGGCAATTATTAAATATTTGAATGACAGGAACAAAGGCTTTATCTTAGAAGAAGCAAAGGAATCAGAGACAGGAAGAAAGATTTAGCTAAATTTGGGGATTCTGCTAATAAAAGAGGAAGACTCCATTCATCACTTTATGGGTTTTTAGCGATTATAGAATTTTATAAACTCCTGCTTAATTTTAAACATAGTATCTATAGAAAAAGCTTTCCCATGTTGGAGACTTCCAAACAAGAATGATTCTGTCTACTAATGCCAGGGTACCCTTCAAATCCTTCATTAGCCAACCTCCATTTGTTTAGAGCTGGCAAGGGTCTATACGCAACAATCCAAGTTTTCAAGTTGGAGTATTATCAAAATGACAGCAGTTACAATTTGTATAAAGAATTTATTCAAATTATCAAACTGAAAAGAGAAGCAAGCAAGCAGCCAATCCTTCTGTTATTATCACATCCATTTACATAGGACTTTGGACTGCGTTCTTTCTGTCAGGAAGTTCACATTGAGCTGTCTAAAGAGGGCAATTGAGTTCACTGCAGTGATTCACTGGATCTCTTGAGTCTAAATTATATGCATAATGCATAAGTTAACTACTGATGTTTCCTCTCCACAAACTCCATGGGTAGACTTTGCAATTTGTTTTTCAACTCTGATATAAACTGGGCTGATATACAGACCCAAATCCAACAAGATCAAATTGTAGTAATGATGACATAATAACTAACATTTGTATGGCAATTTCTACTTACCCAACTCTTTACCTCCATTATTTTCCCTGCTCTTTACTAATACTGAGTATTATCAGCTTTAGTGGGTCTTTAACTCAATGCCTTTAATTATGAGTCTAAGGAAAGTTGGACATCATATTCACCAACACACTAAAACTGGTTCACAGGGGTGTGACTTACTTGGTGTGTTGACAGTGCCGGGCATTCACATTACGAGGTCTCTCTTTTCATCTGAAGTCAATGGAACACTTTTATTCCTTCACTATCTTCACTTTCACCTCCCATTCACTCTTCAGTACAACCATCTTCTCCCCACCATTTTGCTGAAATTGGTCCAGTTCAGTTTACCAGCGACTCTACTGATTACCAAATGAAAGAAGGGTTTTGCCCTTTATTTTATCAAATGTCTTGGGCATATTTGAATCTGTTGGCAATTAGAACCTTGAAACACCCATCGTCTTGGCACCCATGAAACTCACTCTCAGGGCTCCTTGTCCTCAGATCATCTTTCTGCTGCCTTTGCGGTCTTGTCTCTCGCACTCACGCCATTCCATGCTGAGATTTCACCAGAATCTCATACTTCCCCTTTAATGGTCTTGTTCTCAGCAATACCCAGGAAAAAGTCTCCTAGCTTTCATGGTTTCAGCTGTGAAATACTCTTAAATCTGCATAATTGCTCCCTTTATTTCCCCTGAGTTTCAGATTTTATATCCAGTTGTCTACCAGATAGCTTGATCTAGACATCTAGAGAAACCTGATTTTAATTATTTAAAAATGAATTCTTCATCTTCACACATGCTATTGCCTTTCTCTGGTGCTATCTCAGGCTGAAGATCCTCCCTGAACCTGACTCCTCTCAGTTATTATGTTTGCTTTGATATATTTTCTGCTTGACTCCCTCATTCCCTGGCTCAGTTGTCTTCCTATATGTTCCCACATAACCTGAGTGTATTTCTTATTCTATAACCTGCCTATTCTGTGCATTTTTATACTAAATTATATACCAGGTGACATTTTTTTTTAAACTGTCATGTCACCAATGTCAGTACGTGACTGGCTTCTGTTATTGTTCAATGAATATGAAATAGATACATGAATAACTAAAGGAAAGAAATCATTTAAATAAAATATTGTACCTGTTTAGAAATCTTAACTACTTTCAACGGAGCATGGGAGTAATCAGTTAAAGTTAAAGATGCCTTTTTAGAGCACGGTACAAAAGTTACCTCTAGAATATTCATTGAAAAATTTTACAAAGAGGTGGAAAACACATAGAGAATATTTTGCAAATGTTTTGTAAAACTTTATAATGAATATTTTGTAAATAAAGGTACATGGAGCTACAATTTCCCATTTTCCCTATTTATGGTGACATTGTAACCCTGAAAATCAGGGTATTTTCCTACTTAAACTTCACGCCTTTATATCCTCCCTTTGATTATTTTCTCTTTCTTTCAAAGATAATTTTATCTCATCTGCTATCCAAAATGATAGCCACAAGCTACATGTGACTACTGAAATTAAATTAACTAAAATGAAATAAAATTCAAAATTCAGGTCTTCCATCACACTGGGACCCATTTCAAGTGATCAAATGCCAAAGTGGAAAGTGGCCACAGTATTGAACAGCACAGAGAAACATTTCTATCATTACAGAAACTTCCATTAGCTACCACTGATTCTAGACTCTAGTCAACCTTATTCACACTTACAGTGGCCTTTGGGTAGTTTTGTTACTGCACAAAACCTTTTCTGCATTTATTCCATCAGCTTTCTTGAATTTAACCGGTCATCGTTTGTCCTTTACTCCCCAATGAAATAAATAGAGTCAGTGAAATTTCATGGAAACTTAAATAGTAATTCTTAAGTAATAATGCCTTTAGTTCAAGCTGCCTGGCTCTTAAATAACTCAGTTATTTTAGGACTATATCAGTCATAACATAGGTATTGAAAACCTATTTGACATAGACTGGGATTACTCTAAAACTAAAACTAAAACTAATTTTAAAATAATTTAATTATGACAGATTTTGAAATTGGGTGAGGTTTAAGGATAGCAAACAAACTCAAGATATGTAAAATGTGACCACAGTTTTGATGTAGTTCACTCTTTGTTCCCAGCTTTTGCACAGATAGTATAAGAGCCTAGAATTTTGATTGAGATTGTGAACTGTTTATACAAATATGTATTGTGATATAGAGAAATCAAAAGAGATAATGCTTATTTGCAAATTTTAATGATTGAAAATTAGGTTGATTATTTTTTCCCCTTTTTTTAAAAAAAAAAATTCAGATTGCTATAAAGGTAAAAACAATGAGATTACATTGTTTGCATTTGTTAGGTAAAGTCCAAATGGTAGTTTGGCCCTTTACCCAGGAGGTGTGCCATGTCTACATCATGCCCATTAGGTGGTAGCACAGCAAACCCACTTTCTCCTCCCCTCTCCCTTTGGCACTTCCCCTCCTCTCTTCTCCCTCTCTCCTCTCCCTCCTCCCCGTCCACCCTCAGTTTGAATGTAGTTGTGTTCTTTTCTCCTGTGGGAGTATAGTTGTTCATCTGTTGGTTTCATATTAGTATTGATACATTAAATACTTGCTTTTCTATTCTCATGACACTTTACTTAGGAGGATGTTCTCAAATCCATCCAGGTATATATAAAAGTTGTAAAGTCTCCATCCTGAATAGTTGTCCATGGTATACATATGCATAGTTTATCCATTCATGGGTTGATGGGTGCTTGGGTTAATTCCACATCTTGGCAGTTTTCAATTGAGCTGCAGTAAACATTCTACTGCAAATGTTGTTATGGCAAAATGACTTTTTTCCTTCTTGATAGCAGTGGGGTTGCGGGGTCAAATGAAAGGTCTACTTTCAGTTCTTTGAGGATTCTCCATACTTCTCTCCAAAGAGACTGCACTAGTTTGCACCTACCAGCGGTCTAAAAGTGTTCAAGTGTTCCACTTCTCTCCACAACCACCATCTGCAGCTTTCCAACTTTGTGATTTGGGCTGTTCTTTCTGAGGTTAAGTGATATCTCAAGGTAGTTTTGATTTGCATTTCTCTGATGATTAGAGAAGATGAGCATTTTTTTCATGTGTTTGTAGTCCATTCGTCTGTCTTCAGAGAAGGTTCCGTTAGTTATTTTCTATGAAATGGAAAGGAAAACTATGTGAAGTATCTGTAAAATAAAACAAAGCATCTTTCAGTTTATCTCTAGCTAAGCCCTTAAATCTTTCACTGCATTCCTGTAGGTCAAAGAGCCTCCAAGAAAGGCTCTGAAATGGGAGCTGTGTGACCCTGTTTTTTTTCCCTGGATGGCCCAGCACTAGTTAGTTGGTTTTATGATGCAACATTGAGCAGGTTTTTCTGGCAACAGCTGTCTAAAAGTCTGTTCTCTAACTGTACAGTACAATGGACCTTTACATACTGTTAAGTGCCTTTGGGGAATTTTGTATTGTGCCTACCTGTTGAGGAAACAAATGAAAAGAAGACTCTGTTAGTATTCTGAGACCTTCCTTCTTGAGCCTACTGAACCGTTCAGGGCCTTTCCAGGTGACATGAGCTCATTATAAGGAAGCTTGGGTTATTTTCTTTACACAGTCTCCTTTGAGTTTTGACATATCCTCTGAGATTCTTTCTGAACAAATGAGTTAAATTTTACTGGCCTCACCAGCTTTCTGCCACTTAGGAAGGAGCTTTCCCAGGGAGTTGAGATTGTTCTGCTTTTGCAGAAGTCAGAAGTCTTACACTCTACATGGAAATTGAATTAACGATATTCCCCTTTCCCAGTCTTAGGTCCTAATGGACCTTCCAGAAATAGGCACTAGGTTGCTTGCCTATCCCCACTAGAGATCTTGGGTCTGTCTTTCTGAATGATCCCAAGAAGATAATAACTCTAGATGTGTCCTGTGTGTTTTTTCTCTGAGGTTAAAATTTTCAAATTTCAAGTATTACAATTTGAGAACATTTCCTTTTGTGATTTCAAGGCACAAGGTAATTTTTAAATGTCACTTGGTTCTTGAGTAACATACAGAAGCTTATCCTGAAAGCCTCCTTCCACCCATGCAAAATTGGTGGAACTCGTGGAAGTACGTGCATTTGAATGTGAGTCCACATAGTGCAAATATGGCTTGCTGAGTTGCTATTTGGGCTACTCACTCAGATTCAGATTTAACAAATTATTGCAAAATTAAATATGTGCTGAAGAAAGTTCTGGCTAATATCTAAATGGCCACAGGGAGAAACAAATTATTTCAGATAATTTAAATCCACTAGGGAATTTAATTCTCTTGAGTTCTCTGAATAGATCTAAAAGTAATTTATGCATTTATATCAATTAAAAAATTTGTTTCTGGTTTCTATTTCTGGCAATAAGAAGTCACTGCCTCTGTAGTGTCCATGGGATATTATAGAGATGATTATTTTTTGTCACACTTAGTTTTCTAAAACATATGCATGAACATAGTTTATCCATAATAGTGAGGAAGGTCTTACTATGCTTATTTTCACTGTGTTCCTTCATAGCAGACATATAATTTGTACATGTGCAGTATATTCACCTCTTCTATATTCCCATCCTCTGGGGACCATTCTCCTGCCTTTCGGTTCAGCTACAATCTGTTCTTGTGATTTCTTGTGTTAATTGTAGAATATTAATTTGCTTTTTGTCAAACATATGGCATGTCATCATTAACTATAATCATCATGATCTACAATCAATTTTTTGAACTAATTCCTCCTATCAAACTGTGTGTATGTATTCTTTGACCAACGTCTTCCCAACCTTCCCTCCGTCCACCCACCTCAGCCTCCAGTGATCACCATTCCACTGTTTAATATTTTTATGAGATCAACATTTTTAGATTCCAAGTATGAGTGAGATTATGCAACATTTGTCTTTTGTGCCTGACTAATTTCACTCAACATAATATCTTTCTTGAAAAATGCTCAGAGAGCGTGTTCAGTGTTCTTACCACAGAAATGATAACTAGGTGAGGTATTGAATTTATTGATTAGCTAGATTTAAACATTCTACAATGTATGTGTACCTAAAAATGTCACATTTTACAAGATAATTATATACAATTTATATGTCAATTAAAATATGAATGAATAAATTTGAAAAAAAAATCAATTTCCATTCTAAGCTACTGAATAAAAAAGGTGAGAAATTGTAAAGAAGATAATAACCTTAATGGAAATCCATCCATCCTGTCTTCCTCACATATAAGAAAATATTTTGCCTGGGTTCACAAAAATGATTGTGCTTAACTTATACATCTTCTGATGTTTGATGAAGCAATGTAAATATTTGACACAAAAATCACTGAAAGAAGGCAGACACATGTACTCCAAATACTGCTTGTTAAAATTTATGTTTCTGAAATCTGTGTTATTACCGCCATGGTTTATGTATTAATGGGATAAAAGAAGCTCTTTTGGCATAAATATTTTATATTTCACATGAGTCATGGTTTTCCTCTGAGTTTAGGGTAATTAAAAATTGAAAATGGATATTCTCTTTAAACATGCAGGATAGCCTTGCTTGCTAACTTATGCTCCAGTTTCATAATTTAATTTAATTGAGTCTAATATATACTGGACTTCTGTTACCTACTCTTTCAGAAAGTTAGTGTTTGTTTTTCACTTCTGAACCTTCAATTACTAGACTCTTAAAAGCAAAAGGGAAGCTCCAAAAATAAGAATATCTACCCACTCCAATTTCACCCCAACTTCCAAAGCAACAAGTGTTAAAATTACCTTGGCTATGTTATTTAAATATCTGCTTAAAATAAAAGTTGATATTGATATTTTTCTTTGGCAGAAAATAAAAGCAAAGAAGGATCTCTGCAAAGTTTAAAAATGAATGTTTCAGACAAACATCTCATATGCACTTTGCCCTATAAATATATAATGTAGAAACTCATGTCATAAATATGTGATATCCTAATTATAATAGGAGATCATAATGTAAAACAATACAATTATCATAATTATTATCTAGAGTAGTTAACTTTGAGGGATTTAAAATATATAAAGAAGAAATATGTTATAGATAACCTGTATGTTTGTTAGGCTAGTGACAGGAATATTGACAAATTGCTGAAAAGAAGACAATTTTCTGAATTTATTTGTGCTTTGAAGCAATCAGTAAGATAAATTACTTTACCATATCTTGAGGCACTTTTACTAAAAAATATTTTCCAAAATAATAATGACTAAACTAAGAGTTGATGTACTTTTACAGAATTATTTCAGTATTGTTGTTACATTATGTGGGTCATTACAAAAGTTTTGAGACAGACTACACTATGGTCCTTTATTTTATATCCAGGAAACACAGTCAACAGCATCCTTTCTTGTCCCTCATGCAGGTTTTAACTTCAGCTAGGAAGGCTTCATGTGTTTCTGTCCATGAAGATTTTTGTGCATCTCAAAACTTTCATAATGAGCCATTTCAATTCTAGAAGCATTAATACTTCACTAATTCACATGTTCTTACATCATGAGCCATCAGTGTTTCAGATATAGTTGTTGTCCTAAGTTTTAAGATCACTGTGGAATAAGCTACCAAATTTAATCACTATGGGATGGATAAATGTGTATGTGTATGTTCAATTTTAAGGCATTTAAAATAATTCTTGTTGCCATTAAGCATGTAGAACAAAAAGAAACTCTTATTAAACCTTTATTTATTTTTTTAATGGACATCTATCTTATAGTGAACATGTCTTAGATACTTATCTCAACACATTAAAAGTTATTGAGAATACCTGCACTTTGTGATACTGGAGGGATATTATATTGAATAAGATATATGAATATGATGGTTAATTTTAAGTTTAAACTTGATTTGGGTATGGGGTGCCCAGATATTTAGCTAACCATTATTCTAGACGTGTCTGTGAGGGTATTTCTGGATGAAATGAAAGTTGCATCAGTAGACTGAGTAAAGCAGATGTCTTACCTACCTTGAGTGGACATCAGGCAATCAGCTGAAGATCTGAATACAACATAAAGATTGGTAAGAGGGAATTCTCCTGCCTGCCTTCTTGAGCTGAGACATTGGTCTTTTCCTGCTTTTGGACTCACACTAAAACATCAGCTCTTCTTGTTAAATAGGCCTGCCAGACTGTATGGGAAATTACACCATCAGCTCCCTAGGTCTCCTGCTTGCTGACTTACAGATCATGGGACTTCTCAACTACCATAATTACATGGGCCTGGCTTTACTTTATTTTATACACACATATGTATACACACACACACACACATATACTTGGTTTATTTTATTTTATATACACACATATACTTAAACAATATATTATAATATCTATATTAGTTGGTTCTGTTTCTCTGGAGGACTCTATATAATGAGTCACATCAAGTTGAATAAATCTTTAGACTGTAAACAAAAAAATCCTTTTTCTTTTTTATTTATAAGAAGGAGTTGAGGGATAGTATCCTAGTTAATACTTTGACCCCACATCTATTTATTTATATACTTTTTGACCTCACATTTATTGAACAATTTATCATTCACTGCTGAATTTCATTTTCCTGCTCCAATAATCTAACTGTATAAGGGGAACAGTGTTTTTTGTTTGTTTGTTTTATTAAATAATAGCTGTGTACATTAATGCAATCATGGGGTACAATGTGCTGCGTTTATATTCAATCTGAAACATTTTCATCAAACTGGTTAACATAGCCTTCAAAGCACCTTCTTAGTTATTGTGTTAAGACATTTATATTCTATAGGGGAACAGTGTTATTAACAGTTCATTTGTGAATACCAGGATGGGTAAATGATTTGTCCATATTCACATAGCTTAGAAATTTCTACAAAAAGCTTGAACCCAGGTTTTCCACCTGCTTATCTTAATTATAGCTGTACACCACATCTTTCTATCTGTATATTCAATGAGATTTCTTCATTTGGAGAGAAAACCTGTGTTAAAATCCAAATGAGTTAGTAGGTTTGTACTATTTGCTTGTATTATCAGTGTTCGAAGACAAGTGCAGCTTTCATTTAATTCATACCTTTAAAGAGTCTTTAAATATTTCTGAAAATAGATTGAATAAACACAAATGACAGATGCATTTCACAACTGACAGTTAAAAATTGGGTGTTATTGATATTTTCTGAAGCCTCAGAATGGCACAAAATGAATGTGTAAAGAAGAAAAATACCCTGTCTGGGGAATTCTGGAGGTTTTTGTCTTATAGAGACCTTTGTTTATTCACTTCTTTCTAATCCTTGGAAATCTCTGATAATTAAAGGCTTTAACAGTGGCCAGAAAACCTAATGGTTTAAGTAATTGTGGTATTTTTTACCTCATGGACTTTCTGAAAAATAATACATGGATGCTTTGTTCTTTCTCGTTTTAAGAATTGCTTCCTGTTACTTGAAAAAAAAAGCATATATGTATGTAAAGTAATACATAAGTAATGCAATGAATCATTATGCCCTATGCAATATGTTTGAGTCAACTGAATGTAAAAAGTAACTCTTCTCTTTACTGAAATATTACCTTCTTCCCCAAGCCAAAACTTGGCTGGAAGCAGAAACATGCTAATAGTCTTTCCTCTCACAAATTTTTAGGACTGCTGGGAAAATGATTCACACTTTAGGTCATCCTATGGTTTAATCATAGTGATTAATCAGATCTCTGCAAAACAATGAAATTGAAACTAGGGTGGAAAGGTCATTTACTAAATAAACTCAGTCAATTTACAGAGCTTAGTACTGGGAACAAGCAAATCCAAAGAGAGGAAATATTAGGAAGGACAATGTGGGCAATAAGGGCTTTGTAAATTGACATTGTAAAACAACTCACTGATGTAAGCCCCAAAATGCCAAAATGTTCAACTGCAATTTGTTCTCTCCCTTTGTTTTTAACAAGGTGAATTGAAATCAGAAAAATGAAATAAAATGTAAATGGATCAAGACAGTGGGAAAAGAAAATGAAATACAAGAAGATGTATTGAAAGGGAAATGTGATATTTTCATTTATTAAAATAATCTGTTTTATTTTAAAATTAATTTAAAAATCTGATTAATCACTATGATACACCATGGGATGACCTAAAGTGTGAATCTTTGAAGTATATAAAGATTCAACTAAATTTCTCTCAGAACAATTGCTAATTTATTGTCTTTGATGTGTGAGGAGGACAGATATTTACCATCTTTAATTAAAATTAAGCTTTGAAGTAAACAGTCAAAACTGCCTTCACGTCAATCTGGGAATATATTACGATGGAGATGCAATTCAACTTGGTAAGTACTGTCAATGTTTGAGCCTTAGTTTTGTCAGAAAGAAGATAATTTGAGGGGCTGGCTGGGGGAGTGCAAAAGGCTTCTCTTCTCTTCCTTGCACGATACTTTAAATAGCTGCTTGGTGCATATCAGCAGAGTAAATATCTTACCTTTTGTGCTGTTCTAGGTATCTGTCGAATATGCATCTCAGCAACTTATCACACACTTTATAGAAAAAGATCCTATTGTTTGGTAACTTAATATTGATTAATTAGTACCTATTAAATAGATAAAGATAAATTTAATGAAATCAAGAGGAGTTAAGTCCTTGAAAGCAGAACCTGGTAGACTTATAGTTAGACCTACAGGGTTGAAAGTAACTGCAGTTTGACATAGACCACAGAAGAGACAAATAGTTCCCACAGAAGTGAATCACCTGGCCCTTTCTTTAATCAAAGAGAAAATTCCCTGAAGATGGAGGTTTCATTAGCCTTTCATATTTTATTCTGTTGTATTCTCAAGTAGATGTGTACATAAAATGTAGCTGTTTTCTGATAGAAGAGACCCACACTAAATATAATCTTGCCAAAATATTGAAAGGAAATGTATGTGTGTGCAGGGGAGTGTGTGTGTGTGTGTGTATGTGGATTAATATAAGTATGTCAAGCAGCCAGTCCTCTGTAACAGCGGGTTCCATATCTGCATATTTAAGGAACTGCTGATCAAATATATCAGAAAAAAGTTTAATGACAATGCAACAATAAAATAATGCAAATTAAAAATTTGTATTATAGTATAACAACTGTATAGCATTTACATTGTATTAGGTATCATAAGTAATCTAGAGATGACTTAAGGTACGTGGGAGGATATACATGGATTATATGGAAATACAATGTCATTTCTATAAAGGATTTAAATATCCATGGATTTTGATATCCTGGGGTCTAGGGGTGCACAAAAACTAATCCCCTGATGATTCTAAAGGACCACTGTAATTGGATTTAAGGCTTTAATTTCCCTAAGCTCTAATGTTTCGGGCATTGAAGATTGATTAGCTAAAAACGAAAGGAACCATTAATCAAAAAGTAACAATTATGTAACTACTCTGTCCCTTAATCACATAGGCTCACACTTAATAGTGAAAAATTAGCAAAATGACATGGATAATTGACACATCAACAATTATAGCACACGTCCATGTATATATACATATATATATATATATATCTCACATCACTATATAACACACTTCACTCAGACACCAATGGAGAGATAAAAAACGAATTTGAAAAAATAATTAAAATTTAATCTAATGTCTATGTCTAGGATCTATTCCCAACTGTCTAATAATATATATTCTTTCAGGTGACCACCTGAGCAAATGGCAACAACCACAGACCCTTAACATACTGATGGCATTGCATTCCTAAACATTTATAATTAAGATGAAAACATTATACATAGAATTTGTGAAGTATTACTAAAGTAGAATTTTAACACACTAATGTAAAAAACAGAGAATTAATGAGCTTGTCATTTAACTCAAGTTAAAACAGAGAAAATAAAAAGATAATAGAAGAAAATAAGTAGAGAAATGAATTAAATAGAAAATAAAGAAGGAATAGAGAAGACCAACAAAATCAAAAGCAGATTCTGAGAAAGGACTTAAATCCTGTCTGGTGAGATGAGTAGAAACAGAGAAAGCATTAAATAAGAATTTTAAAAAATAACAAATTGCATCATATTAATACCTTTGGACTGGTATACTTGAAAATTTAGAGCTATGATACCATGTTTTACAAAAGTATAATGGACCAATATTGACCCAAAAAGGAAAAGACATTCCAAATGAACTGTAACCATTACAGGAATTGAATCAGTATTATAAAAATCGATTCATTAAAAAAAAAATCAGACCATGATGGTTTTACAAGTGAGATTTACCAAAACTTCAAAGACTAGATAATCCTTACTCTAGGCAAAAACAAACAACAACAACAACAAAAACTTAAAATAAGGAAGAATGAAAAAGAGGGAAAGGGGGAAGTAGGCCAGTTCATTTTATGACGATAATCCTATCATCAAGAAGGGTGTTAGAAAGGCAAATTGCAGTGCAATCACACTCGTGAATGTAAATGCAACTCATTAGTATGCTGAATCCAGTGATGCATATTTAGTGGGTTTTTTGATATCTTTAGCCTATGATAAATATTCAATCATCAGGTGAAGGGAACTACCATTTGTGGGTTGTGTGGTATTATCCAGGCTTTGTGCTGGATGCTTTATATAAATACATTGGCTAATTTGGCTCAGATGCTGAGGTTTTAGAATTTTTTTAAAAAAGAAAACCTGCTAACATATCATCATTAAATATTTCTATTAAACATCTGATCCCCAAAACAAGAAAAGAAAATGAACCTACAAGCAAAGTAACTTTCCGTGTGACTCATTTCTTAAGTCAACCAGAGAAAGTGGCTTCACTTACTGATAGCAAGTTTATTAAATTGAAATTTACTAAACATACAAAAAAAGGTGTCCAGACAGAACAAATCTGTTTAAGACTATTAGCATTATGGCAAAAACAGTGCTTCAAAGAGTCGAGGGCAATGCAGTAGTTACAATACCAATAGTCAATTAAAAACAAGAAAGCAACTGATTTCAAGTAGTTTTCCTTGCCTCTTGAAGACTTGAGATGTTACTGACAGTACTGTTTATTCAAGAGTCAATTATAAGTTTAAAGTGACTGAAGAATTATCCTGTATATCTAGTATGTGTGGAACAACTATAGCTTCCAACATTTTCAAACTTGGGGGAAAAAAACTAATTCAATGCAATCTGAAGTGGAATTTTCTAAGCTGTGTGCAGCAAAAACAGGGTTATTTGAACATATTTACAAAATTTGTTGAAACATAAGGGATATGGATACTCCTTGACCTATTGATTAGCAAGTGCATGGTGGGTGGTAGTTGAGTTTTTTATTATCTTTGAAACAGTCACGTACCAATGAGGATGTCAGGGACTGACCCCATCTATAGTTTGTTTTCAAATGTTCAGTTGTTCAGATTAACTAGATGGGCAAAAACTGCTTCTGTGGGGTCAGTTCATGACACCTCCATTTGGTCTGCAACCATGTACTTTATTCTCTTCAATTTAATCATTTTTAGCTTTGTGAAATTTTGTCAGAATAGAATCTGATATCCTGACGTTTCCTTTTACACAGAAGTTTGATGACTTAGTGGTCATCATCAAGTTTCACTGCAATTATTTTCAGATCAGGGCTGAGATTGAAAATGCCCTCAGGCGCTATTATAGAACACTGAATGGTGGTGTAAGTTGGTTTCTGTTGCAGAATTGGCAACATTTATTGATGAATTTAATTTACAATTTCAAGAAAATAGCAGTGCTTAAATGCAAAACTATGCAGTGTTAAAGACATTTTGATAATGACCAAAATTATTTGAGTCACAAGTAATAGCCGTTGCTTTATAAACTCACCATCTTATCAAAATTAAACAAGAAGTGAAATCTCCATTGCCACCTAAATTTGCAGTGGACATATTTGCCAAACACACGCTATAACCCCAGCAGTTATTTAGAGCACTGATGCAAAACAAAATGTAAATTCTCATATTTCAAAATCCATTTTCACTGTTCAGTTGAGGAGTACCTGGTTGAACCTTTGATTGAAAGTAATTAATCTGCAGTGTCTATGGTAGCCCGCTGAAGGGCAGCTATCAAGAGAAGAATCTAATAGAGTTATATAAATGACTTGGATGCTCAATTAAAATCATATGCTTGTGACCTAACATCAGTTTTTTTAAATAATTATTTGCATAAAAAGACATTTCCAAAGATAAAAACCTCAGTACAGGTATGCATGGATGAAAATTTGCAACTGATTTTGATTAAACATCAACTTTGAACTTCAATTAAGTTAAATGTTAGCCCCCCTCCAAAAAGAATTTTCTTCTATTCATTACTAGATATAGAATTTTTTTAATTTATTTTTTATATTTTGAATTTTGTCCACAGCAAATTTATGAAAATTTGTTTTCTCTCTTTTCATATAAGGACCTACATCATGTCTTCAATTGTACCTCTTGGCTTGAAGTTCCTAAAATATTTATTAGAAGTTCCTAAAATATTTATTACCTGGTCCTTGTTTAAATAGTTTTGAAACTCTAGTATTAAAGCATGAATCTAAAAATGTTACTCACTTACTTAAAATCACTAAATGAATTGCCAGTTATTCAAACATTTCAGAATCTATGATTTGGAAATAGAGACACTAGATAAAGGACAGAAAGTAGAAGAAGATTTTATGCAGTTAGGATTGATTTTATAACCAACTCAAGACACATTATAATATTTGCTGAACCAAAAATAATTATTAAGGATATGTACAATTATTGTTCCATTTCTTAGCAATTGTTGATGTGGAAATTACTATAGTTAAACAATTCTAATTAGACTATTTTTGCACAATTGTAGATGATTTCTTCCATGGCAATAATGCTACCTAATATTTCAATATATTAGAGGTAACTTAATTTGAATAAATTATGAAAAATCCACTGTATTCTATGGCTAGAATTCTTTTAACCATAATTGAGTGATATCAACTATCATTTTTATCATGTTGGTACGTAATTTATTTTCCATTTCTTGACTTTTGGCTGTAGAAAGAATCTGGCTTTTCACATTCATTTGTTACACAAATACTAATTGAGCTTTATTTTGTACTATACACCCACATACTTATCTAGTATGATGTGGTCCAGAGGAAACAAAGGGTTCCTGTCTTTATGGGCCTTGAATTATTACTTTAACTTTTTTAATAAATAAAATTGTTCACTGTAGTCTTTACAAAGTAAATTTACACTGCTAAAAAGAATACAAAACTATGTCCTAGGGGAATTCTATTATCCAAGGATAATTGATACCAAAATATGACCTCAAAAATAAAATGAAGAATTATTAGTATACATTTCTATTAACCTAAAATTTAATTATAATTTAAATACTACCTCAACCTCCAAAAAATGAATTAAGTGTTTGTTTTGGTATGTGCAGTTTAATTGGTCTAACAACATTGTATATTAGTATGAAATATATTTTATTCAACTTCCAGAATGATCATAAAGTAGGTCTTGCATCACTTTGGTAATAAGATAGGTACTTACATAAACATGTTATGTCAAATATCCTGTATAATTTGCTTTAATGTTTGATATCAAAATTATTTTTTCTTAAAGCATCTTTTTTGTAACTCCCAGTCATTTTCTTATTAACTGGTCCAGCTTTTCCAGAACATTCCATCATAGTGGTCTTGTCCAACACTTTGAGTAAGTCTCTAAGAATACTTTCCTGCATTCATAAATTCAGCATCAGTATAAAATTTGAATTTTAACTTTATAATTATTATTCATTAATTAAGCCAAACCAGTCAGATACGACATTGACTTACTGAGGCACAAATGGATGGTAAAGACAATCAGGGGGCGCTAACTTGAGTGGGCAATAAACGCCTTCCATATTTGTGAATGTTTCTTATTTTTATTTTTTGGTTCCCTACCCATTAAAGTTTTCAAAAATGTGTTTATTTTAATTGATTCAGGATGTGTGTACATGCGTGTGTGTTTTATTTCCTGGCTGTATTACATAGTGGAGAAGTATAGGCTTTTTAATATATCAGTCACCTGAATAATGTACATAGTACCCAATAGGCAATTTTTCATTTTACACCTTTTTCCCACCCTCCCCTTTCTGAGTCTTCAGTGTCCATTAAGTCGCTCTGAATGACTGTGCATATCCATTGTTTAGCCCTTTCTTATGCGTGAGATCACGTAGTATTTGATATTTTGTTCCTGGGTTGCTACACTTAGAAAAACGGCTTCTAGTTTCATCCAAGTTCCTGCAAAATACATTTGATTCTTTTTGATGTCTAAGTACTATCCATGGTGTATAAACTGTGGAAATATATATAAATATTAGAAATACATTTCTTTATCCACTCATCTGTTGGCAGACACTTACTGCACTTACTGATTACAGTTATGAATTAAGCAGTAATAAACATATAGGTGCAGGTTTTTTTTAATAAAATGACTTTCTGGGGGGTAGCTACCTACTAGTGGGATTATTGGGTTAAATCATAGATCTATTTTTAGTTCCTTGAGAAATCTAAGTACTGGGTTCCATTAAGGAAGGAAGAAGTTGTGTTAATTTACATTGCCACAAGCACTGTACAAGCCTTCCCTTTTCACCACATTTGTGCCAGCATCCGATGTTTATTAGCATTTTGATAATGGCTATTATGACAGGGTTGCATTATCTCATTGTGTTTTTGATTTTTATACCCTTAATGATTCATGATATTTAGCATTTTTTCCCATATTTATTGGCCATAGGTCTATCTCCTTTTGAGAAATATCTGTTCATGTCTTTTGCCCACTTTGTAATGGGATTACTTGGTGTTTTTTCCCCTTGCTGATTTGCTTGAGTTTCTTATAAATTCTAGATGTCAGATATATAGTTTGTGAATACAGGTTGTCTCTTTACTCTGTTCATTGTATTTTTTGCTGTGCAGAAGCCTTTTAGTTTAAGTAAGTCCTATTTACTTTTGTTTTTGTTGTTATTTGTGTTTGAGAACTTAGTCATAAATTCTTTACCTAGATCAATGTTGAGGATAGTTTTTCCTAGGATTTCTTCTAACATTTTTATAGTTTCAGGTTTTACATTTAAGTCTTTAATCCACTAGAGTTAATTAAGTATGAAGGTTTGACAATTAAGTTCACAAACTCATCCTAGAAAAAGCACTACATAACCCGTTGATGAATATCATTACAGTTGCTTTTGAAGTACTTCCCTTGGGAAGCTGTTCACTGACACAAGCACTTAGCCCACCCTTCAAAGCAATTTTGGAACTCTTTTTCTGGAATGGCCCTCGGACTTTTCATCATATTACTCTTGATGTCCTGAAAGTCATCAAAATATCTTCCTTTCAATATTTCCTTTATCTTCAGGTAAAAGAAAAAAGTCATTAGGGGCCAGATCAGGTGAGTAGGGAGGGTGTTCCAATTTGATCATTTGTTTACTAGGTAAAAACTCCCTCATGGATAGTGCTTTGAGAGCTGGTTCAAAGTTGTGATGCAAGAGCCATGAGTTATTGGTGAAAAGTTCATATTATTTTTTGTAACTTTTTTATGCAGCCTTTTCAGTACTTCTAAATAGTAAACTTGGTTAACTGTCCAGTTGGTACAAATTCATAATAAATAATCCCTCTGATATCAACAAGGTTGGCA
>CAUYQV010074975.1:0-10744 GCA_963574575.1 Galagoides demidoff
TTGTGGCGGGTGCCTGTGGTTCCAGCTACTTGGGAGGCGGAGGCAGGAGACTCGCTTGAGCCCAGGAGTTGGAGGTTGCTGTGAGCTGTGATGCCATGGCACTCTACCCAGGGGGACAGCTTGAGGCTCTGTCTCCAAAAATAAATAAATAAATAAAAAATATAGCAAACCAAGAAACAACCAAAAATCCCAAACAAACAAACAAAAACCCTATTGTTCTCATTTCACTTACACAATTATGTCTTGGGAGGTATGAAAGAATCGACTGTGTCTTGAAAGTTTTTTCCTGATGTTTTCTGACCAGACACACCTCACATTTACAAAATAAGTCATTGAAATAGGGCACTCTCATTGGCTGTCTGTGCAGAAGCAACTTGTTAATAAATAGTGTAACTTTTAAAAATTATACTGTAACGTTTAGCTTTGTTATAGTAATATAAAGAAATTCTGTCTGTGTATGTGGAGAACTGCCAACTGAGGACAGATGTCACTGCCATTTTATTTTGTGTTTGGTGCAAATGTAATTAGAATTTTAGGAAGAAATTATTTCTTAATCAAACGAAAGAAATGATAGAGCTACTTTTAAATGAATGTGAAGAGACATTATAATAAATAAGTTAACTATCCAGTTAAAATGTCCACCTTAAAAAGGCAATAATTAATGAAAAAGAATAAAAAAGAAAGTACTCTTAGTATGGACCTCAGCACTGGGGTTAAAAGAGTAAGTCACTTTTTTTTTCCCTAGAGTAGCTTATGTCCCAAGGGGGAAGAATAACACTGAAAGTATTAACTGTAATGCTGCAAGAAAAGTAACATCAAAGGTCCTATGAGACCGTAAGGGAAGAGTAATTAATTTTATTTTGGAAGTTGAGAAAGGCTTCGAGGGGAATATGATGTTTGAAACAAGTGCAGGCCCAATAAAAAAAATGCCAAGCAGATGATTTTTTAAGGTATAAACACAGCAGCATGACATTCCTTTTCTGAACATTGAAAGATATCTTTTATTAAGCTCGTTTGAAGTAACTATTTCTGTGCAATACCCTCAGTTCTCATTTTCTCCAACTGATACAACAATGCCTTCCTTTTATTTTTATTTTCTGTTTTGTCAATCTTAATGTTAAGCCCATTTCATATTGTTCATGACGATCTTCCTACATCACTTATTTGGGTAGAAGCTTCTTGGAAGAAAAGCCTGCCTACATTTTCTCCTAAATCACTAAATAATCTTGTATGTAATTCCCATGTTCTCTTTATTCCTCCTTTCCTCTTTACTCTTATTTTATTCCTCTTTTCATCATATTTTGGTATTATTATAAAAGCTGGGAACAATAATATATTCTGATACCTTTTTTCCTATACAAAGGATAGGAAAAATTTATTTGCAAAGATAAGATATTATTGTTTTCATTCACCAAAGGGGGAAAAGCTGGGTTTAAGGTATTTTCTAAGGACACAGGGGCACTTGATGAATTTAGAAACAAAATCTCCGAGATCAGCGGTCCTGAGAGCAATTATTCAACATTTAACATGTTGTTGAAGATTTGATGTGAATCCCTCACTGACAGGTTTTGAGAAAAAGGTTCATGATTTGAGATCCTGAGAAGGAAGGAGTTAAAAGGAAGAGAGTCTTAGAGGATTAGGTTGATCTCTAGGGATTTGGAAACTAGGCAGAAGATCTGGAGATGAAAGGAAAGATTTGATTCTGTGCTGAATTACAAGTTTTGAGGGAAATTGGAGTGTAACTTTGTTCAGCTGTAGCTAAGAATCCACAACCTAAATGAGTAAAGTTCGTATCACTATTGTCTTTTAAAATCATTATTAAGAAGTATTTCAAAAACTATGTCAATTGTGCACAGTCATCTGGAGTTATGTGTGCAAATATGAAAAACCCGGGAAGCAGGAGCAGCAACCAGCGTAGGTTAAACACCAGCTGCAGAGTTGACACCTGTCTCTGTTTCCCTTTTCCCTTCCTTGTCCCTGAAAAAAAAAAAAAAAATCAGCTGCAGCAAGGGCAATCTCAAGGCCTGCCGTTACCCCACCTCCCATCTTAGTCATCAGGAGAAGGAAAGGTGTAAGTCAGGCCTTGTTTATTTTGGCCTTACAAAAGCGTCAGCATTCTGCTTTTCAGGGGAACCCCTAGGATGCCTTAGATTCCTCTCACCCTACTCCTGAGAGGAGGCCACACTTAATCAGGCCTTGAAGAGCAACATTTGTTGTAATGACACTGACTGTGTCACTGGTAGTGCCTCCAACCCGGGTTAAATAAACTTGGCATACAGGCTCAGCCAGCTGGGGTGATTACTGCCCACGGGTTAGAGTTCCCAGGGATGCATCAGCCTGCTTACCAAATAACTATACAATTAACCTAATTTCCTAGTGAGTACCCGAGTTCCCTCAGGGGTAAGCTTTTAGAAAGGAAGGGGCAAGTCTGAAGGAAGGAGGACAGGGACAAGAGAGAGGATGGTGGAACCTGGATGGTACACGGAGGTGTGGTGACTGATTTAATAGATCCGAGAAAGATGAATAAAGCTACGGGGCGGGGAGAAGCACACTCATTTGCATTGCAGAGTCTGCAAAACTTCAGGGATTCTTGACCCCATTTGTCTGGAAGTGGGATACACTTGGGAAATAAAAAAAAAAAAAAAAAAGGATTGCTTGTAAGTCTGTTGAAAAGTATCTATTTACCTCACTGCTTCAGTGGCCCCACTAACATGACGCCTAGCTTTCTGTTGGATTTGAAAATGACCCAAACAAAAACCAAATGAACAACACGTTTTCACACACTTTCTTCATTTAGATATTTTTTTTCGTTCCCTGACCGGGAAATTTCACATACTTTCTGTTAGAATCCCTTGCTGGCGACGTTTTTGTTTTTTACTATTGTACATACTGTATTTTTCACTTTCTGTCACTGGCGCACGAAAATGCCACTCACTTTTGGTTATTTATCTTGTGACTGCTAATTTTGCTGAAACTTTGGCAGATTCATTGCACTGTTTAACTGATTAATTCACATGATTAATTAAAATAATTAGGGATAGAATTCCTTTAGGTTTTCTGTTTTTGAAATAATCATGTTATATCTCTGAATACTAATAATTTACTTTCTTCCCAAACCTTAGAGCTGCTCTTTCTTCTTCTTTTTTCTTATTATATTGGCTATGATATTTATTTTATTTTATGTTTTGAGACAGAGCCTCAAACTGTCACCCTGGGTAGAGTGCTGTAGCACCACAGCTCACAGCAACCTCCAGCTCTTGGGCTTAAGCGAGTTTCCGGCCTCAGCCTGCCAAGTACCTGGGACTACAGGCGCCTGCCACAACACCTGGATATTTTTGGGTTGCAGCCTTCATTGTCGTTTGGCAGGCCAGGGCTGGATTTGAACCCGCCAGCTCAGGTGTATGTGGCTGGCGCCTTAGCCACTTGAGCCACGGTTAGCCTTCTTTTCTAAAATTATGTTACCCCTTCATTCATGAGTAAGACTGGCCTTGATAACAAAAGAAATTAGATATATATGCTAAATTGGAATGCTTTCCCTTTTATTCTGTTAATTCTGTTAGATTTAGAGTTACCTTTCTTTACATATTTTGTTGAACTTTCTTGTAAAACCGTCTGGACCTGCCACTTTCTTTGAGGGAGAATTGTGTACCACTGATAACCATTTTCATTTATATTTATTGACTAATTTTGAGTTAATAAGGACTCAAAGGATTTAGTTCATTTCATCTAATTTTTCAAACGTGTTAACATTAAAGTTGCTTCCGTTCTCTTGTTATTTCGTCTTTTCCCGCTTTAGTTATGCTCGTTTATCCATTCCTAATATTGCTGTCTTCTCCGTTGTTTCCCTAATCAATCTTGCTTGAGACTTCTCAATTGACTTAATCTTTTCAAAGAGCAACTTGTGGTTTTGTTGATCTTGAACTTATTCTTTTATCCTGCTTATTCCTTCTACATTTTCTGAGTTTACAGTCACGCACCATGTGACATTTCTGTCAATGACAGAGTGCACATTTGCTGGTTCCCTAACATTATAAAGGAGCTGACAAGTTCTTACCGCCTAGTGACACCATAGCCACGGTGACATAACACATTGCTCACACGTTTGTGGTGATGCTGGGGTAGATTTACCCACCGTCCTGCCAGTCATGCAAAGGTATGGTGCATACGATTATGTATCGTACTTGAAAATAAACGACTGTATTGCTGGTTTGTGTTTGTACTAAACGCTTTACTGTTATTTAGCGTACTCCTACTTACTAAAAAAGAAGTTAACTGTGAAATAGCCTCAGGTAGATCTTTCGGGGGTATTCTGCAAAAAGTCACTTTTATCATTGGAAATGATAGTTCCAAGTGTGTTACTGCCCCTGAAGACCTTCTAGTGCGACAAGATGTGTCTGTGTGTATGTGGGGAGGGGGCGGGGGGTGAAAGACAGTGTTATTGAGGACTGTCACCCTGTGTAGGCCTAGGCTAGTATGTGTGTTCATGTCATAATTTTTAACAAAAGAGTTTGAAAAGTTAAAAAAAAGCAAACATTTCAAAAATTGAAAAAAGCTTGTAGAATAGGCATATAAAGAAAATACTTTGGGACAGCTGTATAATGTGTTCACATTTTAAGGTGTTATTGCAAAAGGGTCAAGCATCTGAAAATAAAGAGTGTATAAAGCAGAAGAGTTACTGTAAGCCAAGGTTTATTTATTATTGATAATAAAAAAATTCTTTTCATAAATTTTGTGTGGCCTAAGTGTACCATGTTTTTAAAATCTACACTAGTGTACGAGAACGTCCTGGCCCTTCCTGTTCACTTGCCGCTCACTGCCTCACCCAGAGAAGTTTCCAGTGCTGCAGGCTCCATTCGTGATGGGTGGCCTAGACAGGTGCACCGTTTTTTATCATCTACACCGTACTTACTGAAAGTTCTCAGTGTTTAGAATTGTGTTACAGTTACCCACGGTATTCAGTACAGTCACATGCTGTGAGGTGTGCAGCCAGGAGCCATGGGCAGCCCACGCAGCCAAGTGGGTAGCAGGCTCTGCCATTCAGGGTTGTGGGAGTTCACTCTGCAGAGTTCCCAAAATGGCCGAAATTGCCCAGCGATGCATTTCTCAGAACTTTCACCGTTCAATGAAGCAATAAATGACTGTATTTTGCTGTTCTTCTAACGTCTTAAAATAAGTGCTTCAGCAATTGATTCGGAGCTTTGGTTTTTTCCTAATGTAAACAGTTTGGCCTTTACATTTTCCTATAAAGAATTTTGGATGCATTCCAAAGGTTTCGAGGTGCGGTCTTTGAATGGATGTGTGGCCGCTTCCACAGAGGCTATTTAGGCTGAATTTTGTTATTGTCATTGCTCACGGTAGCAGGTTTCCATGTGTAATAATTAATTATTAATTTTTATTGTGATTTCCTGATATTTAGATTTCCATTTGTGGGAATTCCGTGGGGCCTGCAAGTAAAGGGCATTTCTCCCTCACAGTAGTACCTGGGGCCTTACCAATCTGGGGCCCTTTAAACTCAATTTCTACCTTAGTTTTTTTTTTTAGTCACTGCAGTGCAAACTCATGGGAATGTGACTGTGGTTAAGAAACTTTAAATAGGACTTACTTCTTTACTTCTCCATTCAAAGAGAAGGTTGCGACAGGCTTCTTCCCTTCTGGGGGTCATGTTAGCTTTCTTGTTCGCCCACTGTGGCTTCCTCGCTTTGAGTCGTTCTGGGTGTAAGCAGCGTCTCCGACCCTACCTTCTCCACTCTGTTCTGGTTTTGGCTTCTGCTCCTTCACACGTGCCAGTTAACACCTGGACTTCAGATTATAATCACTGGCAGCTACCCTCAGGGATCAGAGTCACCACCAGGGCTCAGCTCATCCTCGGGACCTGTCCTTTGTCCGTGTTTGTCCCCTGCAGTTCCCTTACTTTACTGCTAGCTCAGCTACGTTCTGAAAAATATATTTTTAAAATGTTTACTTTGTTTTATCATTCTTGTTCCTGAAGGCATGTCTCTGTACATGTAGTTTGCCATGCTTCTGGAAACCAAAGACCCAAATTATGACACTTTCTGTCGAAACGTGTAAACACACCCAGATCGGTTTGCCTCTAACATCAAAGACATAATAGACATTCCAGAAATAGTATGATTTTTCTGTTTTGTTTGATTCAGCAGATAAATTACGTCCTTGGAGCCGTAGATTCTTCCTGCCTCTCACCTGGCTTGTCATGTCAGCCTCTTCAGTACAAGGCTCGCTCTCTCCCTCACATGGTGTCAGAATGGGGCCAGCTACACATAGAGCCGCTTACCTCATCGTCCACACTTGGGTAGAGGGCCAGCCACTTCCCGCCTGTCATATCACTTTCCTCAACTTTTCCCAGTAGGCAACCACTGGGCCAAATTCTACAGAGAAACACTACACTTTGAATGACTTAGTTCCCCGGTCACTTGAAACCGTTACACCTGTCCTGTGTTTTCCTAATTCCTTCCTGAAATCCCTGCTGCTAAGTGAAGACATTATTTGCATTCATTTTAAAAGAAAAATTATGATGCATTTTATCCTAACTCAAGATACCTGATAATTTTATACAGCACTTGAGCAATGCAAATAAGTTTGATTTTTAAAAATCCAATAATTTGAAAGCAAAGTATAAGTTTCTGCATAAAACAGGATGTACTGAGGGCTTATTTCTTCTTTGTCTTCTTTCTGTAACCATTTTCTTCATCAGTTGTTCGACCTTTTGGGACCTTGGTGATCTTGCAGGCAGACTGTCCTTAAACGTTGTAAAGTGTCAAAAGGCTTTTAGGATAAACTAAAAGCTAAGCAAAAGAATGCTTTGAAACATGTGGAAATAGCATATGTTCACAACAGACTAAGTAAACCCTTTATCTCTTCCATTTGACATAAGCAAAGTCAATTGTTGTGGGTTTATCTAAACATTGCTCACACTTCAAATTAGATTCACATGAAATTGTCTGATTAGACAATGTTGTGTTAAGTTGATCACTGTGTCTTCTTGCCTAAAACCATAATATCAAAAGTATTATTTATATCATGTATTACTTTTATTGCTTATGAAGCCTATTGCTTCTATTGTTTATTTAGTAAAAAGGAAGAGCCTCATTTGGAAAAAAAGAATTGCCATCTTAAAGTGTTCTGACTTTTAAAGAATCACCATAGCAAAAAGCAGAATATTTTGTGGAAGGTAGGTTTGTACTGTGGCAAAGGAGATGAGCTTACTCTGATAGACTAATACTATGCAGGGCTAACCCTGGGGGCTTGGTCTCCCCAGAGTTCATGGCCACTATACAAAGGAGGTAGAAGACGATGAATATCAGTGAGATAATTATTAGGCCCTCCTCATCCAGTTTTACTGCAGTATTCTTCTGAAATGAATTTAATCTTCACTGAGATACTACTCTTGTCAATGATGGGACATTTAGTTTCCGTAACCACTGTGGATCCTTCCCTCTGTCCATGTGATCGTGCAAATCAGAAAGCCAGTGGAAACACTGGTTAGTCATGCTGGTCACCAGAGTTGACGCTGTTCCTTCTGGTCCCCGATGGTGCTATCAAGCATTCCCTTCCCATGGCCGTCAAGCGCCAGCACTGGGCAGACTCGGAATGGACTCCTCGGTCATTCTCTCCATCAGTTCCAGACCTTCCTCTGCTCACTGACAGGCCCGCTCCAATCCATAGTACCCAGTTTCCTTCCCACTCCTGTCTTCTCGATTCCTGTCCTAAAAACTTTACCTCCCATTTTCCACAAAGAAATGCTTTGTGTCTCTGTGTCTCCAGTGAAAGCAGAAAATGAAATAGAGATTGAAAGGCCAAAAATTAAAAAAATGTGAGAGAGGGCAAATTGCTTTGTGAAATTGGATACTACCTATACATGTTTAATATACAAAGTATGCCTTTGTCAAAAGAAAGCAATTTAAGTCATCATTATGAACAAACCATAAAAAGAAAATGCATGATGGAAATTTTAATGAACTGAGAAAAACAACAGAAATTTCAATACAATTTTATTTTGAAAGCAAACCAGTGATACTACCATGAAAAGTAATTATCTTTTAATTTTCAAAAATGAAAAGGAGCTTATAAATAATTTTAAAACTTATGTTTCAATGATCTTGTTTTTAGGAAAGATGGCTTCTTTGTCAATAATCTACCACTAAGAAGAAGTTTAATCTTCTTAAACTAGAAGCAGTCTTCAGAATTTCTCTAAGTTTCAGAGTTGAAGGCCCATTCCAAACAACGTTCTATAACTTCAGACTTTTTGAAAACAAACGAATGTTCACTTTGTCTCTCATAGTTAATTCTGATAGAATAAATGAAGAGCTATCAAATAAAATAATATAATATGATAGCGATAGCAAACTATGATGTTAGAAAATTAGCTTTCTTAGCTCAGTGCCTGTAGCCCAAGTGGCTAAGGTGCCAGCCACATACACCTAAGGTGGCGGGTTTGAATCCAGCCCAGGCCCATCAAACAACAATGACAGCTGCACCCAAAAAATAGCCGGGCGTTGTGGCAGGTGCCTGTGGTCCCAGCTACTTGGGAGGCTGAGGCAGGAGACTTGCTTGAGCCCAGGAGTTGGAGGTTGCTGTGACCTGTGATGCCACGGCACTCTACCCAGGGGGATAGCTTGAGGCTCTGTCTCAAAAAAAAAAAGAAAATTAGCTTTCTTCAATTTGGACATAGTTACTCTAAGTATAAAACTAAACTTTATTTGGAAGTATTTTTGGAAACATCTGTTCTCCATTATGAAATGGAATAAAACTAAATATCATTCTTGTTTAAGGGATCAAAGGCCGAATTTTGTACTGTCCATTTTAAAGAGAAATATGTGGTCTAAATACCTGTTGCACAGGAAAATAATGCAGGTTTTCTAATTCTAAATCAGAGGAATTGGAATATTTTCCATCAATCTTTTTGATTTTAACTTAATATACAATCCAGAATGTCGTAACTGTTTGTGTTCTGTCGTGCACTTCTAGTTTAGTTCTAATTGGGTAGAATTAAAGATATTCTGTTTGTGGAAGGTAAATGTTCTCCTACCAGGGCTGCTGCAGGCCCTTCCACCACCTACCTGGACCCTGGAAACTTTCGATTTTTAAGCACATGCATAAAAGGAAAGTGTTCGGGGATCCTTTCCACGTCTTGGTGACCCAGCCAGGATTAAGAGTCTGGGAGATGTGTGGGAACTCTGAGCGCACGCTCAGAAAGTGGGAATCTTCTGTGCTGGAGACAGGAGCGCAGAACGGGCTCCCCGGGAGTGGACACTCGGCCAGCCGTGAAGCTGGTGGCTCAATGCTTATTTCAGTCGGCAAGATCCAAACTCAGCAGAAGGGGCGGAGAAGTCTGGATCTGTGTGTTGGCCCATTGGCGAGTATCTGGTGGCTGGGGACGCTCAGCCCGGCCGCTCGCTGGCCATGCTCTCCCCTTAGTCCTGCAGACGTCCCTGTCCTGCTGTGACCCCACAGCACCGGGCCTGAGCTCGGGAACAGGAGCCTTAATGGCTCCTCGTATCTGAGCAGGAGAAGCTGGAACTGCGTTTATTGACTAAGGTTGTCCATTCAAACCCCACTGCAGCGCTGGCTCGGTCACCCGCTGTGGCAGGGGCCTCACAGGTGGGCTAACTGTGGCGCCGCGTAATAGTTTCTCTGGCTCGCTCTAAACTTACCAGCCATTACCCCCAAGTTGGTGTTTTGCTCTTCAGCGACATTGGGGAGCGCTCGGTTCTTGGGCTGAGCAGAAACAAAACCCTCCGTGCGCCTCTCGGACCCTCGGTGACCACCACCCGCGGTTCCCCTTTAAATGTGTTAGTGGTTTGATAGACGTGGAGGAAACCTTAAATTTTCCTTCTAATTGGCCATGATTGTATTCAAATTTTACTCCCTCTACCTGGCTTTCCTGGGAGTCATTTCAAATGTGATATTTATTATTATAGTCACAGAGCAGCCTCCTTGGCAGGGTTGGGGTTAGATTGTGTGACTAGTGTACCAAAGGCTCCTTAGAAAATATCCAGTGTCTTGTGATGATGATGACTCACGATGAATTGTCCACGGCATCCCTTAGTCCAGACAGCAGGTGACAGGACAAACATGATTTTAGAGCAACTGAATTGGTCCCCACTTGCCACCACTGCCCCCGCCCCTGCCGCCTCGTCTCGCTCAGATTTATGAAATTCCTCCATCGGGGCTCCCTTTCTTGATCCACGTCCCAACTAGAACTCCCGCAAAGTCAAGTGTTATTTCACCTCCTGTCAGCCATTTCCTCGTGGGCACAAATTAAAATGACGTATGACACTTCCTGTCCTTTAAACCAGTCACTTTCAAATCTTGCCCTGTAGATCCTGGAGTTGCGAGGGTATGGTCGGTATCGTCGCTGATGAAGCCGAGATCAGATGGGCTGGGTTTCAATCAGACCAACTCTCCCCGCCCTGGACAGGCAGAGTCTGGGTAAGGTTTCATGTGATCAGAGTTTTAGTTACTGTGACTGCATCACTGCTTTAAGCACTCAGGTTATTCCTCTTAGCACCAGGCCAAGATTGAGCCTCCCAGACTTTTTTTTTTATTAGATCATAACTGTGTACATTAATTCTATCATAGGATACAGTGTGTTGCTTCCATATGCAGTTTGGAAAACTCTCATCCAACTGGCTAACATAGCCATCATGTCTTTCTCATAATTATTGTGTTAAGACATTTATATTCAACCTTTAGACAAATTCACATGTACCCTAATAGGATAAAT
>CAUYQV010074976.1:0-45240 GCA_963574575.1 Galagoides demidoff
AATGGCCGGGTGTTGTGGCGGGCACCTGTAGTCCCAGCTACTTGGGAGGCGGAGGCAGGAGACTCGCTTGAGCCCAGGAGTTGGAGGTTGCTGTGAGCTGTGATGCCATGGCACTCTACCCAGGGGGATAGCTTGAGGCTCCGTCTCAAAGAAAAAAAAAATGCTTTGTCCCCAAAGGGGTCCATTTTTTTGATACCTCTCATGGTCCTCATTTTTCAGATCTATTTTGTCTGCTAACTGGCATTTTTTTAGTAATTTTTCCCAAATTAAATAAAATAGTATATCTTATGTATTTATTTTGTAAGTTATATATTTGAATTATATAAAAAATGATTACATATTACTAACAATCATGGACAGATAACAATTCTGCATCCCTGTCACTTTCATAGACTCACTTCTGGTTAGTACCACAAATAGCTGCTATAAGCAAAGCTGAGAGTCAAGGTGTTCCTCTTACCTCAAACCATCGTCAATGTTAGATGTCATGGAGTTGGGGGAGGAGATGGGATTCTGGGAAAGGTGGGTACTCAGGGCTTTGGATGTGAGATCCAAGCTGTGGAGGAAGGAGGAGGACATGACAGGAAAACACAGAAACAGTGGGGTTTGCCAGATGTAATCGGCCTGCCAAGTAGCAGGTCTGACTAACTCTTTCCAATGCTGGAGACGAGGAGGGAGTGGAAGGCGTTCTTCTTAGTTTCTACCCAGCCTATATCAGCCCTGGTCTGGGACTAGCTCAAGTCTGAGGGCCACTCAGGAGAATGGCACAGTGAGGACAGTAGGAAAAGCGTCAGGTTTGAGTGGCTGGGGAACCTACGGTGAGGACTAGCCCCGAATTCTTACTTGTCTCTTCCCCGGCATGCTCCGGGGAAACTGAATTTAGGAAAGTAACCCAGGCAAGGCTTTTTTTCTTTCATCTTCCTTTTCTTCTAGATACATTTTTTCTTTTCCTATCGTCAGTGACTCAGAGAGGTATCTTGCACGGTAATGATAAAACTCACTTGTTTAGTAGCTTTAGGGGAAGCGGAAGGTTCTACCAGTGCTGCAATTCTGTTTCCAAGTGTCACAGCTAAGGGGGAAATAGTGAGAATGGCTTTAAAATGTTTTAAAGTAATTATGAAGTAATATTGTCACAATTAAGAGCACTTAGAGAATAGGAAAAAAGAGGGGAAAATCATTTAATCACCGCACCTCCCTAAACCACAATCAGTATTTTCATTTTGCTGTATTTTCTTAAAATCCGTATGCTTTTTGCTTTATGACACATTTTCGTATCGTGTTCTTTCACTTAGTGTTTCGTATTTCTGCGATAACCATTCTCTTCAGAGTGTGCACAATAATCCAGCGGCTGAATTTTCTTTTCTTTTTTTTTTTTAGACAGAATCTTAGTTTGTCACGCTCAGTAGAATGCCACGGCATCACAGCTCACAGCAATCTCAAACTCTTGGGTTCAGGCAATTCTCTTGCCTCAGCCTCCCAAGTAGACAGGCACCTGCCACACTCCCAGCTATTTTTGTTGTTGTTGTTGTTGTTGTTATTGTTGTTTGGCAGGCCTGGGCCGGGTTCAAACCTGCCAGTCACAGTGTATGTGGCCGGCGCCCTAACCACTGAGCTACAAGCACTGTGCCAATCACAGTTTTCTTATTATTAGACATTTAGGTAGCTTTGAATTTATTGCATTTGTCTAAAGATGTTGTTTTTTTATGGATTTAAGATGAGTGGGAGAAAAAAAAATTTCATTAATTCACTCACTCAATGCTAACTAAACAAGATACTGCACTAGGCATGGAGACAGATAGAAGGTTTCAGGGACAGCACCATTGCCCCTTAGTCATAGCACAAGTGCCAGAACCACTTTCAAACTTATCCCAACTGACCAGGGACGATGTCAATAACCCCACTAATGAAACCCAGAAGTCGGTGACGGCACAGCACTTCTGAAAGTCAGCCAGTCAGCTTCAGTCTAGCTGGGGTAGCTATAGTTTTACAGTGAAAGTCGGCCAATCCCTCTCTATTTCCATTTCTGAAAGCCTGCCAGTCCCTGAAGTTCACAATTCCCAAACTTTGTATAAGATTGACTCCAGGTCTCTGCTCTGTTCAGAGGGAACTGCCCAGCTGTCGTTGCTTAGCAAGCCCTAAGTTCAGCTTTTGGTTTGGTGATTTCTTCAACACAGTGTGAAGGGGAAAAAGAAAAATAAAAAAGCATTGTTTTTCCTCAAAGACATTATGACTTCGTTGCCATTAACTCATTTAAATACAAAAACCAAAAACTGTTATAAGGTAGGCATGCCACAAGAGAAATATTTTAAAAAGCCGCATGAGTTCAGAGATAAGATCATAAAATGGGCTTGAAGAAAGTTTAAGTGGTGTTGCAGGATAAAATCCCACCGTAAATATGATCAACTACACTTTTTTCTTGTTTCATATTGTACTAAGCTGCTGTGGCTACCATAACAAAACCCTCAAAGCTAAGTGACTTAAATAACAGAAATTGATTTCCTTTGCAATTCCGGAGGCTGGACATTCAGTGTAAGCGTGCCAATGCCGTCACTTTCTAGTGAGGACTTGCTTCCTGATTTTTTTATTCCTACCAGATCAGGGCCCTACTCTTAGAACCTCATTAAATCTTAATTCCTTAGAGGTGCTGTCTCTGAGCACAGTCACTTTGGGGTTTAAGGCTTTAACATATGGACTCGGGGAGACATAATTCAGACCCTAGTGTATGTAAACTTCAGAACGTCAGTGATGCTTACCTCTGGTATTCACGCCCTGTGGTCCCCGTCCACACTGAACAGGGCTGACCTCTCTAACCCACAGCTTACGGCAGAAATGATGGTGTGCATCTTCCAAAGCAAGGTCTTAAAAGATATTGTGGCAGGGTGTGGTGGTTCATACCTGTAATCCCAGCACTCTGGGAGGCTGAGGCTGGTGGATTGCTTAAGTTCCGGAGTTTGAGATCAGCCTGAGCAAGAGTGAGAGACCTCATCTCTACTGAAAAAGAAAGAAAGAAAGAAAAAAAAAAAGCAGCTAGGCACGGTGGTGCACGCCTGTAGTCCCAGCTAGATGGGCGGCTGAGGCGGGATGGCTTGAGCCCAAGAGTTTGAGGATCCTGTGAGCTGTCAGGACGCCAAGGCACTCTCCCCAGAGCAACAGAGTGAGTCTGTACCCCACTCCAAAAAAAAAAAGAGATGTTGTGGCTTTTGCCTGCTTCACCGTGGATCACTCCCTTTGGAGGAAGCTGATTGTCGTGTTGTGAGGACATTCGAGCAACTCTATGGAGAAGCCTAGAGGGCAAGGAACCGAGGCCTGCTTACAAGTAGCACTGACTGCATGGGAGTGAGGATCCGACTTGGCCCTGATACCATCTTGTCTGCGACTTCCTGAGAGACCCTGAGGCAGAGCTATTCAGCCAAGCTGTCCCCAGATTTGTGACCTGTAGAAACTGTATGTGGTAATAAATATTTATGGGGTTAGGCCACAATTTGGGGGTAATTTGTTAGATAGTACAGATAATACACTGCCTTTGAGATGGGTGGGGAGTCACTCAGGAGCAGCCTGGAGGTAGTAAGTCAGAAACAGTGCAGAGATGGGGAGCGTGGGGACTTGGAGCGGACTGTCCAGACTTAAACCACGGCTCTGCCAATCAGCCTGCAGGCCTGTTTTCTCTTTTTTAACATAAGAAAATAAAGCGGGGCGCGGTGGCTCACGCCTATAATCCTAACACTCTGGGAGGCAGAGGGGGTTGGACTGCCTGAGCTCAGGAGTTCCAGACCAGTCTGAGCAAGAGCAAGACCCTGTCTCTACTAAAAATGGAAAAACTAGCCAGGTGTCATGGCGGGCACCTGTGAGGCAAAGGGATCTCTTGAGCCCCAGAGTTTGAGTTTGCTGTGAGTTATGATGCCACAACACTCTACCCAGGGTGACAGAGTGAGACTCTGTCTCATTAAAAAAAAAAGAAAGAAAATAAGAAATTATACGTACCTGATGGGTATTTTTCTTAGAGTATTAAATGAATTAATGCATATAAATTAACTAGGATGGAGAGTAGGACATAGTATTCCCAATATATCAGCCACTATCATCTAACTATTAGATGATACTACATGGTATTATCTAGTACCACTCTATCTGAGTAGTCTATAGTCACAGGCAAGCCAGAGAATGAAGGTTTCCAGGGAGAGTATGCAGTAGAGAAAGGGAAGCCAGCCATATGCAAACATGCTACAGGGCTCGTGGTGGCGCCAAGTTCAGCTACTTCTACTTTCTTTTTTTCCTTTTTTTTTTTTTTTTTTTGAGATAGAGCCTCAAGCCATCCCCCTGGGTAGAGTACTATGGCATCACAGCTCAGAGCAACCTCCAACTCCTGGGCTCAAGCGAGTCTCCTGCCTCAGCCTCCCAAGTAGCTGGGACCACAGGCACCTGCCACAACGCCCGGCTATTTTTTGGTTACAGCCATCATTATTGTTTGGTGGGCCCGGGCTAGATTCAAACCCACCACCTTAGGTGTACGTGGCTGGTGCCTTAGCCGACTGAGCCACAGGCACTGAGCCAGCTACTTCTACTTTCAAGGTGGCTAAGGGGCTTCCAGAATTTTCCACACTACCATTTTCCCAAGGACTGCCCTGTGAAGTTCTCTAGGCCCTTGCCTCGACCTCGTCCCTTACATCCAAATCATCCTTTCAGCACCTATTTATCGAGGCTCCAGTAAGCACCAAGTTCTGTTTCTAAATGTGGGGGATGGATGAATGACAGCCAGAGTTTCTACCCTAACACGACGTGCCCAGAGCCATCTCATCCTAGTGAGGGACGTAGTCAGCGTACAGACAAGTATAGATTATGCTGTCGGTATCATCAAGTCCCATGTAGAAAAGTACATAAGGGTGGGGAGATAGAGAGTGAGGCACCATTTTAGGAAACTTGACTGTGTCTGTTAATTTAATCTCTTAAGAGTCTCCACAGCCATCCGTCCGTCCCACTGACATTATCCAGACACCTCATCATCCTCTGTCTGGACTGTCCCAACTGTCTCACGGCCTCCCAATGCCTTGAGTCTTGAATGATTAGATTCCCACCTGATCGTGTTAGAGCCCTGCTCGGGGAACGCCGTGGCTCCCTATCGCACAGATGATAAAACCTAAACTTCTCTCGCCTTTTAACTCTCGATTTCACTGAGCAAATAGAAGCAGTCAGCAGAGAATGTCCACGTTCCCCTGATGCCACCAGCGCCCGGCTGCCTGTGCCCATTTGCTCTGCCTGTCCTGTGCTTAGTACAAGCTGTCCACACTCCTCAGGTCAACACCTCCACTTGTGTGCTAAACCCCGTCCTTTCAGACACTCAAGGACATCACTCCATCAGTTTCTCCTTTCTCAACTGCATCATCAAATTTCCCCTCATTATAGAAACATTTCTGTCACAAACATATTATTTCTGGCATTAAAAAACCCTCTGTTCAGGTGGCACCCGTAGCTCAGTGGTTAGGGCGCCAGCTACACACACTGAGGCTGGCAGGTTCGAACCTGGCCCGGGCCAGCTAAACAACAATGACAACCGCAAAAACAACAACAAGAAAATAGCCAGGTGTTGGGCAGGCACCCATAGTCCCAGCTACTGGGGATGCTGGGGCAAGAGAATCGCTTAAGCCCAAGAGTTTGAGGTTGCTGTGAGCTGTGACGTCACAGCACTCTACCCAGGGCAACAGCTTGAGACTCTGTTTCAAAAAACAAACAAACAACCCCTCTGTGCGTGCCCTTCTCCCTTCACCATGGGCATGTTTCTGTCATGCCCTAGCCTCAGTGTCCAGTCCTCTTGTCTCCTGTACACTCAGTCCCTTCTTGACACCATCCCGTCTCTTGGCTCTAAATCCCGCCTGCCAGTGTCTGTCAATGTCTTCCCACTTTGCGTCTCCGGCCACAGCACTCCCCGAAGTGCAGACTTGTCTCTCTAGCTGCTCTTCAAAGCCCTGTCCTCTCCTCGCTACATCTCAGTCACAACGCTGTCCTTCAGATCCTGAAACCAAAAGCCTTGGAGTCAAGCTTTTTTTTAACTTTTTAAATTTTTTTATTGAGACAGAGTCTGCTTTTGTCATCCTTGTGGATGCCCTGGTGTTGATTCTCTTGCCTCAGCCTCCCGAGTTGCTGGGACTACAGGCGCCTGCCACAATGCATGGGCTGGGGTTTTTTGTAGAGACGGTGGGGGGGGGGGGTGTCTCACAGTGGGTCAGGCTGGTCTCGAACCTCTGAGCTCAGGACAATCCACCGCCTTGGCCTCCCAGAGTGCTGGGATTACAGGCATGAGCCACCGCACCTGGCCTTTGGAGTTGATCTTGAAGCTCTCCCTTTTACATCCAGCCTTCACATTCTTCAAGTCTTTGCTCAAATGTCATTTTCACAGTGAGTACTTCCCGACTGTATACATTTTTTATTTTTTTGAGACAGTCTCACTCTGTCACCCTTGATAGAGTGCTGTAGCATCACAGCTCACAGCAACCTCAAACTCTTGGGCTTAAGAGATCCTCTTAGGCTGGTCCGCAGGTAGTGAGTTATCTCACTTGATAGCTCACAGCCAGCTACAGATGGAACTCCTTGTTCTACTCTTCCCCCCTTCTCACTACTGCTTGACTAGTCTTTTTTTTTTTTTGCCCTGGGTAGAGTGCTGTGGCATCACAGCTCACAACAACCTCAAACTCCTGGGCTTAAGCGATTCTCTTGCCTCAGCCTCCTGAGTAGCAGTTACTACAGGTGTCTGCCTCAACACCCAGCTATTTTTTGGTTGTAGTTGTCATTGTTTGGCAGGCCCCGGGCCGGATTCGAACCTGCCACCTTAGGTGTACGTGGCTGGCGCCTTAGCTGATTGAGCCACAGGCACCGAGTCGGGACTGTGACTTCTTATTGGAAACTGCTTTCAGCCTCCTGTTTATTGAGTCTTCATTTCTTTGAATTATACAGCATGAGTTTGCATGTAATATAGTAACCGCATACACCTGCCAGTTAATAGCTGAGCCCCTCCACCTGGCCTCTCATTAAGACTCCTAACACCCCAGAGTCCTTCTCGGGAATGATACCTCCCACCATCAGCCCTGCCCACAGGGAGGAGCCACCACTGACCTGATCAGTGATAGCCTTAGTCCCCTTGTTCTGCCCCAGCACAATACCTGAGATGAGGTCATTTATAAAGAACAGGCATTTATTTCTGATAGTTCTGGAGCCTGGGAAGTCCCAGATCAAGGTGTCAACAGGTTTGGTCATCTGGTGGGGCCGCCTCCTTCAGAGGGGCCGAGCACTGAACCCCTACTTGGAAGACGAGCTAAAGAGCAAGCAAAGAGAATGCTGTGGGAAGCCTTTTTCACAAGGGCCTCAGTCCCGTCCACTAAGGACGAGTCCTCAGGACCTGACCACCTTCCAGGCCTCGTCTTACCACCATCGCGGTAGTGATGGAGGGGTGTGTTCAGACCACAGCAGTGATGCTGGAGCCCCTCACACCAGGGCAGTCCTCTCGTCTTGCTCAGTAATTTATTGGTTTGGTAAATAGCTCTTCCATGGAACGGAGTCCTCTGATGGGGTTTTTGAACCCACAGGGTTCATCTTTACCAGCATGCGGGTTTCTCTGAGTCTTTTCATGCCTTCTTCCATGCGCTGGCATCAGTGTGGGCGTTCACTGTTCCCTCTTCTCGGAGCCCCCCCAGTGCCTATCGGCAACATCTCCTGGGAGCTTTCCCAGGGTGTTAAATCCTATATTCTGCTCCAGAGTAATCAACTATAACGTGCTCTTATCCATTTTTATGTCTCAGCCTCCTTAGTCTAACTCGGGGCGAGGTTGCCTGGCTTCTGTCTGTTCACACCGGTTGAGACTTGCAGTTTCTTGGGGCTTCCTTTTATTCTTAATCAGGTCATCACGACCCCATCTGGGTCATAGCCTAACATAGTTATTAGCCTTGAGGCCAGCTGGTTCTGTGGGGACTGATCTTGGGATGAGGCAGAGTATCTGGCAGTGTGTAAAAACTCAACTATTAATTACCGTACGATTAAGCCAAGCTCTATCTTCCCAGAGAACACTGGAGTGTTTAACTATTAAACATTGTATGTAAGTGTAGTTCCTTCTGAGATTGGTTTGTGCAGTGATCACAAATATTCTTTCTTCGTTCAATCTAAAGGCAGTGGAAGACTTTTCCTTTAAGTAGTTACCTCTGTTTTTACCTGGTTCTCATTTCCCATGTCATCATCCATTCGTTTTTACAGTCTGAGTGCTGTAATTTCCCATCATCATATATTTTTTATTATTTACTAGAAATGGATAGCTTCTGGACTTATTGGCAGGCAAAGAAAGCATTGTGAAAGTTGATCTCTCTTCCTACTAACTAGCAAATTGGTCATCCTTTAAAAGACTAGAAAAGTACAAATCTTATTTGATGTAGCTAAGTGATTTCTTCAGAGATGCAATGTCTCTCGCCAGTCTTCACTGAGAAGTTAACCAAGACTGGCACTCAGGCTGCTTCGAGCCCTGGCTTCCCACACCAATCGCCCAGAACAGCCAGTCCCAACTACAAGTGGGCTGTGTTCCAAAAATGTGGTTGAAAATCAATTTAGGACTCGAATCACTTTTTCCACGGAAACAATGTAATAAGTAAAAGTCGAGTCAGCTGGCTGGCCCCTCTTCCCAAGTCTATTCAACGTAAAATGTAGTTGTAGTGCCCCCACCCCATCTGCCATCCACGCAGCCTCAGCCAGTTACCCTTCTGAAGCAGTAAGTCTCCTCATATGACTCAGGGGCTTAGAACCAACCTCAGAACCCCATATAATCAAAGCCAGTCTCAATTCTATTCCCTGAATCTTTCTCCAATCTTGAGTGCTTTCCTCCAGCCCTACTGCTGTGAGCTTGCTGTAGGCTGTGATCCGTTCTCCCCCAGATGATGAGGACAGTATCCTCAGGTCCCCTGTATCCAGTGACAGCATCTTCCAGCGTGTCTACCCGACTCTGACGCAGGTCATACAGGACCTCTCCGTCCGTATTGTCACAGCCCATGTTTTTTTTTTTTTGAGACAGAGCCTCAAGCTGTTCCCCTGGGTAGAGTGCCATGGCATCACAGCTCACAGCAACCTCCAACTCCTGTGCTCAAGCAAATCTCCTGCCTCGGCCTCCCAAGTAGCTGGGACCACAGGCGCCCTCCACAGCGCCCGGCTATTTTTTGGTTGCAGCTATCATTGTTTGGTGGGCCTGGGCTGGATTCGAACATGCCACCTTAGGTTTATGTGGCTGGCGCCTTAGCCACTTGAGCCACAGGCACCGAGCCACAGCCCATGTTTTAAAACTTCATTTGTTTCTACTCTGACTCACAGATCTCTGCACATTATGTGTTCTTTATTTCAAATTTCCTGAGCAATTCTGGATCCAAGTCATGCGTCAGCTCCTGTGGGAAGCCATCCCCAACCAGAAGGCAGCAGTCTTGTGTTCCTCAGAGCGGCATGGCCCTTTCAGGTTTGCTCCCCTGTGCGAGGTGGGAGGGAGAGTCAAGAGGAACAAAGATGACTAATTCCCACCCCCTGGTCATGAGGATCTCACTCTAGACAGGAAAAGAAATCAGTAGTTATAGACGGCGGTGAGGAACACTTTCTGTAAGTAGGTCTAGAGTGCTGCAGAGCCAAGGTCAAAGGTAACTCACTTTTACTTAACTAGGGGGACCGGCAGTCAGTAAGGAGAAGATGAGATTTGAGCTGACACTGAGGATGCCTAGAGCTTCGTGGAGCGTTCCGAGGGGGAAAGGGCACTGCCAGGAGAGTGTGATGCAGTCAGCCTTCCCCAGGTGGGGGTCCTGCAGCCACAGGTTCAACCAGCTTCAAATCAAAAATATTGGGGGAAAAAACTGAACATGTACAGACTATGTTTTGGTCATTGTTCTCCAAACAATGATATAACAATTATTTATATAGCATTTGCATCACGTATTAGGTATTTAAGTAAATACCTAATCTAGAGATGATTTAAAGTCTACAAGAGATGTATGCACGTTACATGCAAATTATGTATCATTTTATCAAAGAGACTTGAACGTCATTGAAGAGCATTCGAATGGTGGCATGTTTGGAGAATTGAAAATTACTTTGTATCCTGCAGGGCAAGTGTGTAGATAAAGTCATGGAAACCAGGTAAAGTCAGATCAGAAAAGGCCTTAGCAGCCAACATAAGAGGTTTCCATTTTTTTATTCAAATGTCTATTACAGAGTTAAGAATTCTTACTCATCTTCATATCACCTCTAGCATCCAGCACCATACCTGGCACATAGTAGGCCTTCTATTAATATAATTATTTTTATTTATTTTTATTTTATTTTATTTTTATTTTTTGAGACAGAGTCTGGGTGGAGTGCTGTGGCGTCACAGCTCACAGCAACCTCAAACTCTTGGACTTAAGTGGTTCTCTTACTTTAGCCTCCCAAGTAGCTGGGCCTGCAGGTGCCTGCCACAACACCCGCCCAGTTTTTGGTTTTAGTTGTCATTGTTGTTTGGCAGGCCAGGGCTGGATTCGAACCTGCCAGCTTCAGTGTATGTGGCTGGCATCCAAGCCACTGAGCTACAGGCACTGAGCCTATTATTTTTATTTTTTAACATTTATATATTTTAAATTATTTAAAAATAGCTGGACACAGTGCTGAGCGCCTGTAATCTTAGTGGCTTCTGGAGGCTGAGGCAGCAGGATGCCCACAGCCCAAGTATGAGGTTGCAATGAGCTGGGACACCACTGCACTCTGCTCAGGGCGTAGAGGGGACTTGTCTCAACAACAACAAAAAATTATTTAAAAATAGGCCAGGCATGATCGCTCATACCTGTAATCCTAGCAGTCTGGGAGGCTGAGGTGGGAGGATTGCTTCAGGTCATGATTTCAAGACCAGCCTGAGAAAAAGCAAAATCCCATCTCTACTCAGAATGGACAAATTAGCCAGGCATTGTGGTGGGCACCTGTAGTCCCAGCTACTCAGGAGGCTGAGGCAGGAGGATCACTTGAGCTCAAGAGTTTGAGGTTGCTGTGAGCTAGGCTGATGCCACAGCAATCTAGCCCAGGAAATAGAGTAAGACTATGTCTCAAAAATAAAAAATTATTTAAAAGTAGTTTTTGTCATCTCTAAGTGATAAAATCTGGGAAAACAGTTAAAACTAAAAGTTAGATCTAACAAAAGTTGCAAACTTCTCATTTCTTTACATACGTTTCCATTATTTTAATACCAAAACAAATCCAGATAGGTAAGAAAATGGGCTATTACTTTTCCCCTTTAATTTTATGTTTCTATATGGTTTAAATGTTTTTTACAAATCAAGTTCACGTATTTTTCTAATTTTAAAAATAGTTTATGTTTTGTAATTTAAAAAAGCAAATAGAGGCTTAAATATTGAAGATTAAAAAATTATTTCCTCGTTAATTTATATTCCCTCTGAGATTTATTGCACAGTAAATTAGTTAATTGCAAATCTCCAGTAATGTTTTGCTCCATTTTAGATTACTTTGGAAAAACAAATTTGATTTGTCCCTCTGAACAATGAGTGGTTTATTTTAAAGTAGGTGAAAGGTACTGTGAAAGGAAAAAAAAAGAAAAAACCCAGCTTCACAGATGTATAGTTTAAAGTTTGCCAAATACTTAGTGAAGGGTTACACGGACTTCAAATGGTTGGAAAGTATAATGTAATGTGAGAACGAGCCCATCTTGTTTCTCTCTCACTCCGTCCTCTGTAAACCCTCAGCATAAAGAGCAGAGAGTTTCAGAGATCACATCCCCTAGTGGGGAGCAAATGATATATTTGCAAACGGGTTATGTTGTTTGTCCTTGGATAAGAATTTTATATTCCTTGTTGAGTCTGAGAGTCTGTCTGTGCTTGAAATTAACATGTTGCTCAAATCCAGCCGAGATCTAAGGCCAGTGACAGTGTACGCAGCTGCCGTTTCTTGGTGGGCTGAATAGTCACTTAATATTTTATGTACCTTATAAGTTCCATATGAATTGTCAATTGCTAGTCAAACCCCAGGCTTTTTCCTTTAAGTGATGAGACTTAAAGTCTCAGGCAGGGAAGGTTCCTTGGGTCTGAAGTATCTCCTGTTGGTATTTCAGTTGAGACACTTTTCCCCAAAATAGGTCCTTTTTTTTTTTTTTGAGACAGAGCCTCAAGCTATCCCCCTGGGTAGAGTGCCATGGCATCACAGCTCACAGCAACCTCCAACTCCTGGGCTCAAGCGAGTCTCCTGCCTCCGCCTCCCAAGTAGCTGGGACCACAGGCACCCACCGCAACGCCCGGCCATTTTTTGGTTGCAGCCATCATTGTTGTTTGGTGGGCCCGGGCTGGGGATTCGAACCCGCCACCTTAGGTGTACGTGGCTGGTGCCCTAGCTGATTGAGCCACAGGCGCCGAGCCAGCATTATGATAGCTAATACTACCATAATAGCAGGGAACTTTAACATTCCTCTTACAGAGCTGGATCCTCCAAACAGAAACTAAATAGAACATAAACGTGACCCTAGAACAACTGTGCTTAATAGATGTCTAGAACACTCCATCCCAAAGCTAAAGAATATATATTCTTCTCAATCAGCCCATGGAACATTCTCTAAAATAGATTACATCCTAGGACACAAATCAAACCTCAACAAAATCAAAAGAATTGAAACTATACCTCGTATCTTCTCAGATCACAAGGAAATAAAGGAGGAACTCAACTCCAACAAAAATTTTCATCCCCACTCAAAGGCATGGAAAGTAAATAACCATTCTCTTCTGGGTTGAAAAGTTTCATTTGAGAGGTCTGAGAGGTCTGCTGTCACTTTAATGGAATCCTTTATAGTAACTACCTCATGATCCCTTGGAGGGTTACTGTGCTCTGGGATTTCATGTTGCCAAGATTTTTCTGCTGTTTCTTCCTCATGACTGTTTTCTTTTTGTCTATTTTCTTGCCCTACTTTTTCCTTTGACTTCTTCCTACTCTTTAATTTACTGTGCCTCTGACCTAAGGTGTTGAAGTGTCCTTTTGGTAAAGGACTAAAAGGAAGAGAAGAGTAAAGAGCAAAAAGGGATAAAAGATTTTAAAAAGAGAGTGAAAAGGAAAAGAAAGGGGGGAGTAAAAGGGAAAGCTGACAGAAAGAAGAGAGACAGAAGTAATACTGGTATACAGTAGGATGCTTGACCCACACCCACAAATTCCAGCCTCTGGGAAGTCTAGACCTCTTTGCCAGCCTGAGTAGACACAGTACCCCATCTCCACTAAACAGAAAAGCAAAACAAAAATAATATAATTCACAACAAAACAAAAAACCTTAAGGGATAAAATTGAGGGGGGGAAAAAAAAGAATAACAGGCAGAAAAACTAGCAAAAATGAAGCCTTTATTATTAAAGAAGGAAACAGTGAAAAATTATAATTATAGCTCAGCTCCTGTGGCTCAGTGGGTAGGGTGCCAGGCACGTACACTGGAGCTGGTAGGTTTGAATCTGGCCTGGGCCTGCCAAACAGCAATGATAATTGCAATAAAAAAAATAGCTGGGCATTGTGGTGGGCACCTGTAGTCCCAGCTACTTGGGAGACTGAGGCAAGAGAATCACTTAAGCCCAAGAGTTGGAGGTTGCTGAGAGCTGTGATGCCACGGCATTCTGCCGAGAGTGACATAGTGACACTCTGTCTCTAAAAACAGGAAAAAAAAAGGAATTATAATTACACAAGGAAGAAAAAGAAAACTCTGGGGGGAAAAATGTTGAAAAAAAATTTTTTAAAAAAGAAGAAAACTATATATACATACATATATGTATATAAAGTATATGTGTGTATATATATACATTTTTATATATCTCTTGCTGTGTATTGCCTGGGCAGCAGGTGATCTTCTAGAGTATGAGATGCTAATCAGATTACTAATATAACTGTATAAAATGGAGACTAAAAGCCTTTGTCTTGCCGAGGAGACCTGTTCCCATCTTCCTGATTTCTTTGCCCTCGGTCCCCATAGGGTTAGGAGCCTGAAGCTCTCCTCAGCCTGCATAATAGATAAACCTTGACCTCTCCACACCATGTCCCTTGGTTATGTAGTGGCTTTCCCAGGAAAGTGTGTGTCACTTGAATCTCTCCAGAAGTGGCTGCCCTGCTTATCAGGTACACCAGAACTAGCCTCATCTAGGACCCTGTAGGCCAAGCTTGCAAGGCACCTTTCCCACAATGGCTGTGCCCGGCCTACAATGAACAAAGAAAGCTCCGCTCCTCCTGTGGCTTGTTCCCAGCCCCTGGGCGCTGTTCAAAATCACTTGCTCCCCAGTTCCCTCAAGGTAACTCAGCTACGTGCCCAGGTCCAAGGGAAAAATAAAACCTGTAGGGCAAGCCTTTTCTGTTTGCAAACTGTCTGTGCAGCAGCACCAGCCACACCACCTGGCCTCTGCCGTCACAGAAGTACTTGTCGCTTCTCCACTGCTTCCCTTCTCTTGGGGTCCTAAAGCCTGCTGCCTCCCTGTGCCCCCAGTGGTTATTGGCAGAGCCCAAAGCCAGAGGTGCCTGGAGTTTTTTCTCCTCAATCTCACAATGCATGGCTGCAAAGAAGCTGTCTCTAGTCTGCTATCTTGCTCTGCTCCCCCGCCCCATGATAAATTTTAAATGAAAGAATTCTCTGTTACAAAGATTATTATATAAAAGCCATTTGTACTGTTGGTACTAATCTACAATTGGGAATTGAAATTTCTAAAAGGTACTATTTGTAATAGCACCAAAACCATTAATTACTTAGCTTTAATCTAACAATATATGTAGAATGTGTATGCTGAAAACTATAAATCACCAGCCGAAGAAGTTAGAGGAGACTTAAATGAAGAGGTATGTCAGGTTCAGGGATCAGAAAACTCACTGTGGTTAAGATATTAATTGTATGTTTACAGTACCTTCTTAATTGAAAATCTAGCATGTTTTAAAAACATTTTATATAAAAAGGGAAAGGAACTTGAATAGCCAGAAGGATTTTGAAAAAGGAAAGCACAGTTTGTAAGACACTGTACAATTCAAGAATAGAAAACAAAATACTGCATGTTTTTACTTATAAGTGGGAGCTAACTGTGGGTGGGTCAGCGGCATACAGAGTAGTATACTGGACGTTGGAGACTCAGAAGCAGGGCATGTGGGAGTGGGGTGACGGAAGGAAATTACCTGTTGGGTACAGTGTCCAGGGGTCCTCAAACTTTTTAAACAGGGGGCCAGTTCACTGTCCATCAGACTGTTGGAGGGCTGGACTGCAGGCCCGGGACAAGTCGGCTGCTAAGCAGGGCAGGCAGCAGCAACAAAAACATCAGATAAATGTCCTTGGTGGGCCCCAGTTTGAGGACGCCTGGGGGGATGACAAGTACACTGACAGCCAAGACAGTAACCACTATGTAATTTATCCATGTAACTAAAAAAAGCACCTATTCCCCTAAATCTATTGAAATAAAAGAAAAACACCAAAAAAATTAGTGTAAAGCCACCGTAATATTATAAACAGTTGTTATTAGTGAAAGAACAGACACACAAATCAATGGAACAGAGCACAGATTCCTTATATGTATTTTATTTTAACAGACGTACAAAGCAAATTCCACGTAGAAAAGGTAGTCTTTTAACAAGTGATGCTATAACAATTGGATGTCTAATTTTGGTAAAAAAACAAAAAAACCTTTTGACTCATACCTCACATCAAAGAAAAAACCCTCAAAATACATCATTGATCTAAATGGAGAATTGAAAGTGTACAACTTCTAGGAAAAAAATTTAGGGGAGTCTCTTTGTGTCCTTGGGTTAGGCAAATTGTTCTTAGATACAGCACTAAGGCATGATTCATTAAAGAAAAAAATACTAAAATGGACTTTATACAAATTATAGCATTCTTCACAAAAGACTTCACAAAGACATTCTTCACAAAACACTCTTAACACAGTGTTAAGAGAATGAAAAGGCTATCCAGAGATGGGGCAAAATATTAGGAAAATACCTATCTGTCATAGGTCTTTTTAGACCAGAATATTTCAAAAACCTCTTAATTCAATAATAGGAGAACAGGTATGGTTGCCCATAGCTCAGCGGCTATGGTGCCAGCCACATATACTGGAGCTGGTGGGCTCTAATCCAGTCTAGGCCTGCCAAACAACCATGACAGCTACAACCAAAAAATAGTCAGGTGTTGTGTAGGCACCTGTAGTCCCAGCTATTTGGGAGGCTAAAGCAAGAGAATCCCTTAAGCCCAAGAGTTAGAGGTTGCTGTGAGCTGAAATGTCATGGCACTCTATCAGGGCAACATAATAAGACTGTGTCTCAAAAAAGAAAAAAAAAATAGGAAAACAACCCAGCAACAACAAAAAAGTAGGCAAAAGATTGGAACAGACATTTCACTGAAACAGGTATACAGGTGGCAAATATAACACATGAAGTCTTAGATACTGGATTTGTGATTATGAGCTGGCAACCATGTGGAACAACTAGAACTTTACATACATTGCTGGCAGGAATACAGTGTCTTAATAATATTAGAAATACACTTACTGTGTGACCCAGTAGTCCCTTTATAAGTATCTATCCAAGAGAAATAAGAACTTACATTGATACTATCCTGTTTATGAATGTGTATAGTGGCTTTATTCATAATTGCCCCAAACTGGGAACAACCTAAATTTCCTTCACTGGCAAATTGGATAAACAAATGGTTCATTTATGGAATATTACTGAGCAATAAAATAACTTTCTGATATACATATAACGTGGATGAATCTTACATACATTATGTATGCTAATTGAAAAAAGTAGACTCTAAAGACCATATGCTGTATAATTCCATTTATGTGACATTCTTGAAAAGACAAAACTGTAGGAACAGAAAGCAGATTATTAGTTGCCTAGTTATGAGGGACTTAAGCAAATGTATATTTACATATGTTTATCAGAATTCTTTGAATTCTACATCAAAAAACCCCAAGTTATACCCCGCTTTGTTTTAATGAACCATGAAGACAATGAAGGCACTTTTTAATTCTTAAAAATAATTCATTTCAAATCTTGATTATTTAATTAAGGCAGTTTGGTTGTTACTTTAAAATGAACTCAATTATCTTGCTATCCATTAATATCAGAGAAGATAACACAGTTCATGTAATTTGTGCCTATGACACTGTAGTTCACTGAGGATTAAATAATGCTCCTTTTTCAACCACTTAGAATGAAATTATAAAAGACAGCAATGTATTTTACAACCTAAAAGACACTTCTGTAGTTTCATTTTGTATTAACTAACCTCCTGCTAAATGAAATTGCCCCTTTAGCACAGTTGGTGGGTGAATTATTGAAAATAAGGAAGAGAAATTTGTTAGGGAACTCTCGCCTTAGAAAGCTGAGACAAAAAGACCGGAGAAAATTAAACAAAACTCCAGGAGAGAGAAGAGATAAAAGCTGGTATTAAATCCAGTTCTCAGCAGGAGAATTAAGGTATTTAGAATCAGAAGGGAAGAGATGTAAAGAAAATAGTATTATGTGGAATCTGGAGACTGGTAATTTAGAAGCCTTTGGTAAATAATTGCCTTAGATGCATTACCTTAATTTTCCAAAATAATGTTGCATTATGTAGTTTTGGGGAATCTGTTGGAATATGAAAAAATAATGCCTTGCACTAATTGCTTTGTTGTTACCTTTTACCTATCTGTTATAGACTAGGACCTTCAAACCATGAGAGTGATGAAAGAACAGAATCCTGTATTTTTAGATATGTAGATGTTGAGATCCAAGCCCAGTCAGTGTTCTGTATAGCACCTTGCATGTACTAAGTGTTCAGTAATTTATTAGATGTTTGTGCATTTAGTAACTAAAATAATCATGGTGGATAAAGCTATTATTTTTGACTCTGGCATTTTAACATTTCTCTAAGCAATAATTGTTTTTTTCCCTGATGTTCCAATTCTAGACAGATGAGCAATAACAGTCTTTTCTCCCTCCATGTTCCCCTTCCTCCTCACTCCTTGCTCCACTTCCCCTCTTCCTCCTCCTCCTTTATGTCAGGGCTGTGATCATGGAGGAACCTGTGTTCCAGGATCACAGATCTGGTGTTTCAGCACTCAACAGCTTAGGCCCCGTGCTGCTCCTGTACAGCCATCTCTCCACCTTCCCTGTTACCATCAACCACTGATTGTTCTTCATCACCGTAGTCTGAGAATGGGTTTATAACTTGCAGACTGTCTTCTTCCAGTATCGTGCCTTTGAGATTCATCTAAGTTTTTGCATGTACTATGGTGTAATTAATAAGTAAAAAATAAATCTTATGTAATAAAATAAGTTATTAAAGGTGTATCTTTTTTATGCTATTCTTAATTTTTTTATTGTTTTTGTCCATTTACATTTGTGTTTCATATTCTGTGGTTTTAAAACTTTACCATTGTGTCCTAATTGCAGGTGATTTTGCAGTTCTCCTTAAGGCAGGCATGACTGTAAAGCAAGCCATTGTGTACAACCTCCTCTCTGCCATGATGGCTTACATAGGCATGCTCATAGGCACAGCTGTCGGCCAGTATGCCAACAACATCACACTCTGGATCTTTGCGATTACTGCAGGCATGTTTCTCTATGTAGCCTTGGTGGATATGGTAAGATTTTTTTTTTTTTTAATTTTGTTCTAAAACTAAAAATAGAATCCAGCTTTCAAAAATGGGAGAAATCCTTAGAAGTGGTTTGAAGCTGAACTGTTTTTAAAAATATTACCCATTTTAGGGCCAGGCACAGTGGCTCACACCTGTAATCCTAGCACTCTGGGAGGCTGAGGTGGGTGGATTGCTTGTGCTCAGGAGTGCCAGAGCAGCCTAAGGCAAGAGGGTCACTTGAACCCAGGCATTGGATGTTGCTATGAGCTATGACACCATGGCACTCTACCAAGGTCAACAAAGTGAGACTCTGTCTCAAAAAAGACAAACATATATACATATGTATATAAACACATACACACACATATATAACCCATTTTAAAGATGTGATATTATAAATAAGGTAGGGAAAAACAGTTAAGTAGGAGGATTTCTTCTATGGAAACTAGCTGAGATGCTGAAAATTAATAATCAAATAATGTTACTTGAATAATCATTAATGGTATTTGGGGAGATACTGAGTTATATACACTTTGATAATTTTGCAATACTGGAGTACAAGTGTTTTATTTTTGCTGTTAACAAAAATAATTTATTGAGCTTTATGGCAAACAAGTAGGAAAGTATCTGTTAGGTAAGCCAGTCTTCTATAGGAGATGGTGTCTGTTCCATGGATATATATAATTTATTTTTAAATCTAAACATTAACAATTTTAATTTTACCTTAATACTTCAAATATGTTAGTGTACTTACAGAGCTAACAATTTAGTTAGCTTTTGGTTTTGGTGTTCTTGGCAAAATGTTACATTTACATAATCTCATTTCAAAATTACAAAGCTTAAAATTTGAATCGCAGAATTAATGCCTATTTATTATAGAAAGTTTACACAACATAAAAAGAAGAAAGAAAACATTTATATTCTGTTACCTGGAGATATATATATATAACATATTTATATAGAATATAAAACATTTATATTCTGTTACCATCACTGCCCACCCTCCGACCTCTAAAACCTATATAAATATAAAACATTCATATAGAATATAAAACATATTTATATTCTGTTACCACCACTGCCCACCCTCCAACCTCTAAAACCTCATTTCCTGTTCTCACTCTCAGCTTATAACCTTGCTTCTTGCTTCCTGGGGACACTAAAGCGATCAAGACACCGTCCACCGGTTCCCATCACTTCTTGTATATACTTTACTGTATCTGTGCCTTTTTACTTTCTTTCCTATTTCTGTGAAGAAACTTCCACATTCATAACTAAGGCCACCTACTTTATTCCCTAGAACTTATCCTCTCTTGTTAATTCTCTTAAATTCTGTCTTTCTTGCATCATTTTTCCCCTCTCTGCTGGATCATGCCTATCAACATAAAAACCTTATATTCTCTCTTCTTAAAAAGGTAGGAGAGAGAGACCTCTCTTAACTCACCTTTCCCTTTTAGCTATCACCTTATTGCTACTCTCTTACCAAATCTTTTTTTTTTTTTTTTTAAAGAGACAGTTTCCTCTGTTGTCCTGTCTTGAGTGCAGTGGCACAATCACAGCTCTCTGCAACCTTGAACTCTTGGGTTGAAGCGATCCTCCTGCTCAGCCTCCCCACAATGTTTATCTTTTAGTATTTTTCTAAATCTAACCTTATCAGCTTTTCTCTCTGTCTTGCCAGAACTGCTTTTGTCAGATTTACCATTAATCACAACATTGCTTAGTCTTCATTTTTCTTGTCATAGCAAGTAGCATTTGACAGCTGATCATTCTCTCCTCTTGGAAGTGGTTTTTTTGTCAGTAGGTGTCTATAAAACCACAATTTACAGGCCTTTTCCCCAGCTTTCTGACCTTTCTTTTTCTCTGTCCCTTTGGATTCTTTTCTTCTCCCCTGCCTCTAAATGTTGGCAGAAGACCTAAGAAATTTATATCAGTTCTCAGCTGATGATTCCTAAATTTATGACTTTAGCATAGGCCTTTAACTCCAGACTGATCCAGCTACTTGAGTGTGTAACTTAACATGTTCAGAACTCAGCTCTTGATATTCTCCAACCTCACTTGTTGCCCCAGCACTTCCTAAGAATTCTCTGTTTCATAAACTTCATTCTTCTGCTTGTTCAGAAAGCCTGGGTGTCACCTTTTGTCTCCAGTGTTTTCTGCCCTCCCCACATCCAGTCTGTCTTAAGCCCTGTACCACCCAACACCCTCCTCTAAGACACCATCTTGTTTTCTCTTTTTAGCTGCTCTTCTGCTTCTTTGACCTGACAGCCAGCTCAGCCAGAGGGATCCTTTCAGAGATGAGATCATGCCACTCGTAAACTTCAGACCCCTCAGTGGCTTTCCATCTCATTTACAGTAAAAACCTCAAGGTTTTTACAATGACTTATAGGACTTTTAATCATCAATGAGCATTTTCACTCCCTTCTCCTCTTAATTTTCCTAACATGTCCTGTCTCCTCCCATTCTCCCCCATGAGACACACTCTGCTTTAGGCTGTGGCTCTTCCTGACCACTCCACATAGAATGCCTTTCCTGCAGGCATCCTCACTGCTGGCTCCTTCACTTCCTGAGGCATCCTGTTGAAATACCATTCCCACACCTCCACCACAGTCGTATCCTTTATCCCTACTTTACCTTTCTCTCTTTTGCCCTTGTATCTCAATCTGTTAAAATAAAACACCAGATATTACTTAACTTATCAAGTTCTTTGTCTTCCCCTAACATCCCAGGGATGTTAGCTCTGGGAAGGCAGGCATTATTTTCTTATTTTGAGTGCTAATGGAAATGCAGTTCACTATTAGTGTTGAATGAAGAATGAATGAATTCTTGTACTGAGGAGCTAGAGGTGTGAAGGAGAGAGGATTCATTTATAGTGAAGATTTATAGTTCAATGAAGAAAGGTAGCCAATAATTGAAATCTTCTGATTTATAAGTTCTAGCATTTAAGGTTTACACACTCATCCTAAAAAAAGTGCTACATACTGCGTTGCTGACTATCACTACGGTCACCAGATGGCCAAGGGAAGACTTCACAGGTGACTAGTGATAAGAGATATGTAGCATGTCTGTGACTATATTCTGAGGAAGTAACCAAAAAGGACAACTACTGATAAGCAAGTAAACAAAAACAAGACCTGACTAATGTGTCCTTTTCAGTAGCATTATAATGTCATGGTTATATTGGGAATGGTCTCTAAATGTTCAAGAAAAAGGGGACAAACTATCCACATTTATTTTTTTAAGATTTTAATGATGCCAATATTATGTATTTTCTAATACTAAGTAGAAAAATAATGGACTAAAAATTATATCCATGTTGTTATCAGGTATATTGGCCAGATTATAATAGTCACACAACAAACATACCATACTAAAAAGTTTATAGAGAGTATCTTGTGAATTTTGGGGAACATTAAAAAGTTTAAGCAGTAGGATGCCATGATCACATTTTTGTTTTAGAAAGACCACTTTGGCTATAGGAAGGAAGGTTTTTATTGTTTTTGTTTTTGTTTTTGTTTTCCAGTTTTTGGCCAGGGCTGAGTTTGAACCCACCACCTCTGGCATACGGGGCTAGCGCCCTACTCCTTTGAGCCACAGGTGCTGTCCAGTTTTTATTGATTTTTAAGGCCATTCAATAAGATAGCAGCAATATCAGAAGTTTTAGTTTGAGTCGCCTATAAGATATACTGGTAGAAATACCTGGTTTAGGGGATGTGGCCAGTGCTGTTTCAACCAGTATGGAAGCATTTTTGTAGTCTTTTTTTCCTTCCCTTTCTCTTTCTCATTCTTTTCTGTTTTATCCTCCCCTCCCCTCTTCTTCATGCTCTATTGCCCAGGCTAGAGTACACTAGGATCATCATAGCTTACATAAACCTCAAACTCCTGGACTTAACTGATCCTCTTGGCCTCAGCCTTCTGAGTAGCTGGGACTACAGTTGCACACCACAACATTGGGTTGATTTTTTTCATAGTGATGGTGTATTGCTATTATCAGCAAAATCCTGACTTTAAGTGATCTACCCACCTCAGCCTCCCAAAGTTCTAGGATTACAGGTGTGAGCCACTGTGCCTGGCCCATTTATTTTTAATAAGTATGGCCATATTAGTAGGTACTGGTTGAGTGTTAGCCGTGGTTATGATAAACAGCATGGGTTTTGACATTCACAGTAGAACTGAATGTGGCAAAGCCATAGTGCTATTCTAATTGATATGTATACATATTTAAGAGGGACTATTTCTGTGAAACATCGTGCATATTGTTTATGCTTAAATGTTACGGAATGTCAGAAATGAAAAACTTCTGTAACAGTAAAAACATGGGGGAAGGGGAGAGAAAAGATGCAGTAGGATATAATCTTACTAGGACCATATATAGGAAGTTTGAGTCTTAATCCACGGGTTGGTAGACTTCCTGTAAATTGTCTAGGTAGTAAATATTTTAGGCTTTGTGGACCGTATAGTCTCTGTCACAGTTGATCAGTTCTGCCATTGTAGTGATGTCTGCCACAGCTACTTAGCTCTGCTGTTGTACCATAGACAGTGTGTAAATGAATAGGCATGGCCAGACTCAGCATAGTGTGCCAGCCCTTGTCGTAGACCATTAGTCGATTTGACAGAGTAATTTAGTATAAGTTTTGGAGAAGAAAATAGCCTTTATTAGCTATTATACACCACTTGCATAGATTGTTAAACAGAATATATGACTAGGATGAAGAAATTCTTAAAGGGCCCTTAGAAGGTTGTTAAATATATTGTACCACTGTCAGAACATGGTGGTTGGATTAAGTATACTCATTATTTGATAATAAATAATGATATTTCTTGCCAGGCAGGAAGAATTATGAATTAAGACTTGTGTAACTAACACTATATTTCTCCTTTTTAAACTCCAAAGCACAACAGTACTATTTGGAGTACAATGTAGAGTCTAAATGAGTAGTGTATCAGTGTCATCTTTCTGTGGATACTGATTGTAATCTTGAATTACATTTGCAGAACAGTGAAAGCAAAAATTAGAAGTAGCAGTTCTTCCATGGTTTTGACTAGGTTTGGGTAGGAAGAATTAATGCTTGTAAACGCAAATGTATTTCTTCCATAAATCTTATTTGCATAAAGGTTTAATTTTCATTTATTCTGTTGAATTCTGTTGATTCTGATTGAATCTATTGATTATTCTTAAACACAATAGTATAAACTTCTCAAAGTACTGCATCTTTAAAGATAATGACAATTTTTAAATTTTTAAAATTTTATCAATATTGGCTGGTCATAGTGGTTAACACCTATAATCCTAGCATTCCGGGAGGCCGAGGCAGGTGGATTGGTTGAGCTTAATAGTTCCAGACCAGCCTGAGCAAGAGCAAGACTCCATCTCTAAAAATAGCCAGCTGTTGTGGCAGGCACCTATAGTCTTAGCTGCTCAGGAGGCTGAAGCAAGGAGATCACTTGAACCCAAGAGTTTGAGGTTACTGTGAGCTACGATGTAATAGTACTGTGACAAAGTGGGATTCCATCTCAAAAAAAAAGGAGAAAATTATCAATATTAAAAGAATATACTATGAGAGCAGTATGCATAATAACTTGGCACTAGTTAATGCTGAATAGCTTTGGTAGCTTATTCTCTTTGTTACTAGAAAGAAAGCATTGGCTTAAAGGTATAGAGATGCCCGTTTGGGACTCTCTTCAAGTGTCATGCACAATGGGAAATGAGAATTTCATATGGAAAGAGGCAAAGAAGTGATATAATTTTGAATTAGTTTTATTTCCTGAAAGATTCTTCCTTTTCTCAGAGAGTTTAAGATATATTAATAAATGTGGGAATTGTGACGATCTTTCTGAGAGTTTTATCGGTAATATTGTTTTCTATCTTAGCATAAAGTAAAATGTCAGAATTGATAAGGTCAGTGAATAGTAATTGGAAAATGACTACAGCACATATTTTGAGTGTTTGGCGGGGGCGGTGAGGAGGGAACAGAGTATTTAATTTTATGCAAAAGCATAAAATTTCTTTAATATTTGACTAAAATACGTCTTATGCATAGCATTGTGTTCAATAAAATAATTATTTTTGCTCCAGCTTCCAGAAATGCTGCATGGTGATGGTGACAATGAAGAACATGGCTTTTGTCCAGTGGGGCAGTTTGTTCTTCAGAATTTAGGATTGCTGTTTGGATTTGCCATCATGCTGGTGATTGCCCTGTATGAAGACAAAATTGTGTTTGACATCCAGTTTTGACCATTCCTAGTCATCGCTGCTGATCGCGAGAACGTTACCATGCAGCTTTGCATCTGCTCCTTGTACTGTATGCACATTGCTCAAAGAAAAGTCAGTGGCTTGCGCTGCTTACAAGTTCCATAGATTCGAGCCTAACCACAAAAGACTGGTGCTCAGTACTGTTCCCTGCATGAAAGGGTCTTTTAAAAATATAAAACTTGTGATAAAGGGAGGAGAAGATGGGACTCCTTGAACTAATGTTGATATAGGTTTGATTAAGACTTTAAAAAAAATAATCATATAAAACACTAAAGTAGTCTCTTTATTAGTAGGAACTTCTGTGGCTATGCAGAAATAGAAATTGAACCAAAAAAAATCATTTAAACCTTAAAAATATTTTAAATGGACTTTGGGCAGACATTTTGTGTGTGCTGGGAATGAATTGTAGTGCCCTTTAATTTCCCTATGTAAATACATATGGTGATAGGGATTAACTTGACATGATTTTGAAACTACATAAAGTAGATTAGAACTAGAGGAAAGCTCAGGCTGCATTAGAGTATGATTTAGCATTGGGAAAAGCCCTTATTCTTGAATCTAGAGTTACTATTTTTGTATATATTTGCATAGTGTTTAAACTTGCAGCCTAAACTACTGAAATTTGTGATTGTATGTTGATGTGAGCTTCAGTTTAATGAAAGATTCATAATGGTTCTTTGTATTATTATAATACTTGGTGTTTGGGTTTTTTTTTTTTTTTCTTTCTTTTTTTAACTTTGTTTAGGGTTTTGGGGGGAAGGGGGGAGGGGTCAAGCATGTGGTCAAATGTCTTTTTTTTTAATTGTAACCCTCATATCAAAGAAATCAACCCAAATGTGGTCTAAATAGTAGACTTTCTTACTTTAAAAGTACCAACTAGTTAATTGGGAAATTTAAGTTCTGGGTATTCACGCTGGTTTACCAGTTTGGCATTAGAACCAAGAGCACATGCTGTGACTGACAGAAAGGCGGTAAGGCAGAAACTCCAAGTTTACCATGTCGATAAATCTGTACATGTAGTGTTAAAACAGTTACTAGAGTAAACTTCATTGATACCGTGGTCATCATGGTACCAAGTGACTTGGAAGATACCATTTAAATGACTAAGCTGGAATCACTTGATCATTTTGTGCCAAGATATGCTTTTGGTGCCTGGCAAGGATTAGTCTCTTTTTTAGGTGCCCTGTTTTCCTGCCATAGTTGTGAATTATTTGTGAGAAGTGCAAGCTATGTTTATCCTGAATTTTGACTTACTAATTGGTAGTATTAGTCATATGCATGTAGCTTTCTGTTTCTGTCTTGCGCCATAGGTCTTCATTGCGCCAGGTGAACTGTATTTGAACTGTGTGCAGCTAGCTTTGTTTTAATCTGCTTGTAGCTGCTTTAAAAATCTTGTTCAAATATATAAGAGCCAAACTCTGTTCCATTCCATTTAAAATATTTCATTTAGTTGTCCTCTTTTCTCCTATTGCTTTCCTCTTACTCTATGAACTTTAAAACAAAACAGAATAGAACTTTGAGGGCAGCACATGCACCCAGGTATTAATAGATTATTGCCAGTGTTTATTCTTTACGCTGTAAGCAAGGGAGCCTAGGTGTTGTTATTTCTTTAATTTATGTTTGAATTTGAAAACTTATTTCTGAATTCTCTATGGCCTCCTGGTAATAAGTAGCAGTTTGATACATGGATTATTTTCAGCATTGGGCACTGAATTAGGACAGTCCTCATCTCATTGCTTGGCCCTACAAGCAACCTAGCTAAAAGGTGCTGATATTTTATTTAGTACTGCCAATTTTAAGTAATTCAAATGTCTTGATTTCTGAACCAAGATGTATTTATAGTTCATTTTTGGTTTTTATACCCAAGGAGAATTCTGCATTCCAGCATTAAATCTTCATTTAAAAACTTTATAAAACCAACAGCTGGAATATACTACTAGTTTTAAAATAAATGCCTAGTTTAAAGCAAATGGGTTATGCTGAATATATAAAGTTTTTATATTCTCTCAAAAATGGTATTATCTTTATTTGCTAGATTTTTAAAATCTTTTCAGAGGGCTGTACCAGTTGCTGCTAGTATTTTCTTAGGGTTCCACCAGTATTTAGTTTTCACATCATTCTAATGTATAGTTTCAAGTCTTAATAGACAATCTGAATTCCACTACATTTCTGTTTGGCTCCAACATTCCATTTAGCTTGACCAGTCAATTTAACATGTGTTTGTTGGAGATCATTAATGTTACTTGTACAATGCTGTCACTGTGTGACATCCATATGAATTTTGGTATATATCACATTGCATTCAATCAGCTGTGATTATGCTTAGAAATACTATAGTAACTAGATACAGTGTGAATTTTTTCCATTAACAATAAGTCAGTGGCTTAAATGTGATTATGGTCCTGCAAGGTGATACTTGCTGAAATATCTAAACTTTTTTTGTTGTTGTAACTGAATCATTTTTAAAAAATTTATAAAGCTGGAAATGATCAAATGCTGGGTTTTTTTCATTGTCAACAGTGGTGTGTCATTTTATGTATGTTCCTAATGCTTATGGAACTCTCCCAAAATAAAGTTACTCAAAAACAGTAAGCAAATATACCACTGTGTTTTCTTTAGTCTTTATTTCAGAACATTTTCTTACATTGAAGTGTGAATCATTTAAAATTATTGGCATTTTCACATACGTAAATTCATAATTAAGTGTAACTTTAGTCAAATTTATTTAAACCAAAGAAATTGTTTAAACAGTAAAATATACTTTCTACTCAACCATCTAACCAGAAATAAGAACAAGGAAATGACATTGCCTGGTTATGAATTAAGTTGACATAACAGTGCTACGCCCCGTCCAATCCAGTGCTCCTTGGGTTGGTCAGAGGGAAGAGTCATGGCAATCACAAAATTTGTAGAATGGCCAGTAGTGGATAAAGTTCCTCTTCGTTCACTTGTCTTATACAATGGAGCGACGTAACTTGGTCGTTTTGGTATGTCTGCCTTCTTACAGGGCTTTAGCCACATCTGCAAGAAAGTGCATAATCCCTCTTTAAGTCAAGGCCGTCATACTTAATGTGTACAATGCATCTGAGCCAACCGTGGTATTCTCAGAGTAAGGTTAGTTATGTCTGTGAATTTCTGTTGCCCAATTATATTTTAGTTTTGTCAGCAGTGCTGTAATTGCTCAAGACTTACTTTTAAAGCTCTTATAACTAACTTCAGCATCAGTTTAGAAACTAAATGTGAAAAAATAATGTTCACCTACTCTATCAAAAAACATTATCCAGGGTGGCCCCTGTGGCTCAGTAAGTAAGGTGCCAACCCCATATACTGAGGGTGGTGGGTTCAAACCCAGCCCCCACCAAACTGTAACAAAAAAGTAGCTGGGCGTCGTGGTGGGCGCTATAGTCCCAGCTACCCGGGAGGCTGAGGCAAGAGAATCACCTAAGCCCAGAGTTGGAGGTTGCTGTGAACTGTGACGCCACAGTACTCTACCAAGGGCAATAAAGTGAGACTCTCTTAAAATAAAATTATCCACCTGACCTGTTTATCACCTCTCCACTATACTTATCTAAGGATGATTTTTGGTGCTTGTTAACAACACCTGATCAGGTGTACTTTCAAAGGAGAGGATGACCACCACTGATACTCAAATTCTTGTGCTGCATTAATGGTGAAAGCCAGTCTCAAAAAAATCTCGAGGGATTTTTAGTAACAGCAATGTAATTAGAGCAACCTCCCATTTTAGGAGACTATTTTAAAAGCAATTTGGCTTGGCGCCGTAGCACAGTGGTTATAGCGCCAGCCACATACACCAAGGCTGGTGGGTTTGAACCTGGCGTGGGCCTGCTAAAACAAAAACGACAACTGCAACAACAACAACAGCAAAAATAGCTGGGCATTGTGGTGGGGCATCTGTAGTCCCAACTACGTGGGAGGCTGAGGCATGAGAATAGCTTGAGCCCAAGAGTTTGAGGTTACTGTGAGCTGTGATGCCACTGCACTCTACTGAGGGCGACAAAGTGAGATTTCGCCTCAACAAAAACCCAACTATGTTTACTATGCTGTTTTGAAACATCATTTTATTTCTTTCAGAACTATAATATACTCAAATTTATTCTAGAGTCATTAGCTAAGTTTCCAGAATGTTAAGCATACAGATTATCATTGAACCTTACCGATACTAAGATTTTGTAGTAAGTTAGTCTTTGCATATATAAACTGATTAGAAAGATGTTTTAGAATTAACTCATTTTTCTAGAAGTAGTAATAGCAGTTCCTAAGGTGACAAGTAGGACTTGAAGGCCCCATTGTTTAGAGCTCTTTTTTATGTTTGTCAGGTCAAAACACAAATTGTATGAATGAGTTTATGAGGATCCAGTTTTGTCACCTCCCACACAAATAGTGGGATCAGATTGTCAGAAGATACATAAAGGAGTTTTATAGATATTAGCTACAATTTTGAGATTCAGAGCACTTGCGTATATTGATAATTTCAATTTAAGTAGATTTTTCTAATGAGAATTTTTATTTTGTTTTGGGGAATTTTTATTTCTTACCAGCTGACTTCCTTATTCAGGTGACTCATTATCCATTTATAAGTTTCTTTTTTTGCTCACTGCAAGCTACTTAAGAGTTTTCACGTGGAAGGTTTAAAAAAAAGAAAAACACCTAAATCCCAATCAATTCCTGGATTGAAAAGATTTATTTGCCCTTGGACTCTCAGTTGGGTTTTGTATTTTAGTCATTTTCTGTCCACAGTATTTTAGTATATAAATGGGTTTCTCCTAACTGGCTGTCAGCTGGCCCTTCACCTTGCCTGTTAGAGCTGCTCTGAAGGACTTTTTACCTGTCTCAGCTGCTCCCCAAGTCCCACAAACAGTTCGTGTAAATCCACAGTCTAAATTTTTTCACACCGTCCCAGACCTGCCCTTCAGATTGTCCAAGATTATTATCTCTAGCTATTTTCTCAGGATGCAGTTACAGAGGGAAACAATTACATAGTTTTTTTTTTGAGACAGAGCCTCAAGCTATCCCCCTGGGTAGAGTGCCATGGCATCACAGCTCATAGCAACCTCCAACTCCTGGGCTCAAGCGAGTCTCCTGCCTCCACCTCCCAAGTAGCTGGGACCACAGGTGCTCGCCACAACGCCCAGCCATTTTTTGGTTGCAGCCATCGTTGTTTGGCGGGCCTGGGCTGGGGATTCGAACCCGCCACCTTAGGTGTATGTGGCTGGTGCCTAAGCCACTTGAGCCACAGGCGCTGAGCCACAATTACATAGTTTAATCTCCCTGTGCTAAAGATAGGTGCCTAGTAAATAGAGCTTTCTTCACAGATGGTTTTCATATAGTAATCTTTTAATCTGCAAACTCCAGATTTTTAGGGCAGAGTATATATAAGAGAAAACATATAATCACATATGCGTGTATGTATATACATACATACTGTTGATTTTGTTGGTGGATTCCGTATTTGCAAACTTGTCTACTCACCAAAATTTACTTCTAATCCTAAACTTGCTTGCAGCACTCTCATGGTCCTTGGCAAACGCTGACGGTGTCAAAAGACTTGAGTCATGTGACCCACATGTTACCAGCTAGGGCTGAACCAAGTGAGGCTCTGCTTTCTTGTTTCCTCTCGTAACTGTAAACAAATGTCCTTTTTCACAGCCTATTTAGTGCCAAGTTTTTCACATTGTTGTGCTTTTTGTTTGCGATTTCACTGTTTAAAATGGCTCCCAAGTGTAACATGGCAGTGCTGGCTGATGTTGTAAATGCAAAAAGGCTGATGTGCCTTGTGGAGAAAAATACTAGGTCATGCCTCAATGAAGCTCATAGTATTTTGGCCATGAGTTAATGGTACTGAATAAGATGTATTTAAATAGAGTAAAACAAGGCCATGTATCAGTCAGCTAACAAAAATGTGATTGAAGAAACTCAACCCCACATTTCCTCTCAGAGCAATGGTTAAGTGTTCATCAGTCCAGTGTCTGCAGCAACCTTATCGAACATACTTACCATGAGTAACAAGAATTGACCGCACATGTGTGTATATAGGTGTACACATGGGCTACTTTACATATGAAAGAAAGTGGTCTCCCATATATGTATCATTAGAATTTACTCACCACAGGTACTGTATCGTAGAGAATTTTGGGGTATGATTCTGCAAGTTTCTTGATCTTTCTATTCCAGGAGGCTCCATCCAGAAATAATCCATGAATGAAAACACCTACATATGAAAGAAACAGGTTAATATACTTTAAACATGCATATTGATTGAATTTTGAATCTGAAATTTCTATATGTGAATACTATGGCAGTGGTAACTACATTAGCATCCTAAGGGTTGCTCTAAAATGAAAGTAGTCTCCTGAGTGTTTGAACATCCATATATCCAGAACATCTATACACTGCTTAGTAAAGTAATGCAATATAGTAAAATCAGATGTGGAAGACAAAAATGGAAAAGAATTTTAAACTAGTCTTCGGGAAGTCCTCAGTATGTGGGAACATTATCAAATTTATATTTTTAATTGAGCAGTGATTGTACTATGTTGTCAGAAACCATGAAATCTTAAAAAAAACAACCCAAAACCAAAACGTGCTAATTACAGGGATCCAGCGGCTAGCAGGCAGCATATGAACAAAGTACTCTTCTGCAAATTGCTAATATGATAAACGTTCTCCTAGCCTTTTAGAATTTATTCTCACTTCCAAGACCTCAGTGTGTATAATGAAAGGACAAGTAGATGAATGTGATGTCATATCCTAACAGCTGAATAAGAGGACAAATTAGGAAATTAAAGAAAGATGAGTCCCTTCCTTTGGCTCTACATGTTGATAAGCCTCAGGGATTGGATATAGGTATCAGCACAGAAAAATGGTTATTATAATTATTGTACAGATATGAAGAGAAGCAATGTGGAACTTAGATCAAGGTTTTAGTTCCAATTTGCTGTGTGACCTTAAGCAATTCATTTAACCTCAGAACCAGTTGTGTCATCTAGAGAACCTGAAAAATGGTGGTAAAACAATAATGCCTGCTTTGCCTGCCTTGTAGAGTTAGACTCATATCAGCTGTAAGCTGACTCTGAAAGTGCTTTGTAGAGAAGATAAAAATCCTTTGAGCAGTGCTGTCCAATAGGACTTTTTGCAGTGATGGAAAGGTTCTGTATCTGTATTTTCCAATATGGCAGCCAGTAGCTACATTTGGCTATCAAACACTTGAAATGTGAGTTCTAAATTTTATTTTAATCATAGTTGACTGTAAACAGCCCCATGTACATAGTTCAGTGATGGGTGTTAGGGGGAAGACTTTGTCTCCTCTAGGTTTTAACTGATAGAATAAGTTGGAGTAAAATATTAGTCTTAGTAATTGACAAAGTACTTGCCCAAAAACTGCCAGTGTATAATTCTGATAAGGTTCAATTGCAAAATGCACCTCCAGCTTGGGGTGATGTTGGGGGTGTACCTGCCCGAGGAAGAGATCAGTCCGCAGAACATGTTCTGCATCCTGACCTCCCCGGCTAGCTCTAAGTCCTGCCCACCAGTCACAGAACCGTCAGAAGAGGGAAAGGAGGGAAACCATAATACTAAATAGAAATGAGGAAAGAGGAGAGCCCCCATACAAGTCCACGCGAGCTTTAATATCTTGTCAGCATGGCTCACTAAATCTCTGCCTCTAACCAGTCACGTATTTATTACTCACTTGGAAAGAACAATGACATCAATGAGTGTAGAAAGAAGAGTTGATTTCAACACCCAGGAAAGTGGTGACAGGGACAAAATTTCTTTCCACTCCAACAATTATATAGGAAATATGATGAAGGTGTTCAACTACACTTTTATTTCTTGTGGTCAGTAAGGGTCATAATGAAAACACACCTCACTCTGTGAGCCACACCTTGTGGCATCTGTGAGGTGGTCTGCACAGTGCTGGCTACAGGTTCTCCAGCCCCTGCTTTGTTCACTATTGTCTGTTTCCCTTCATGCTATACAGTGTTCTTAATTTATGACTGTCAGTCACTTGTGGTAGCCAGCAATTCAGATAAGAGGAATACATCTAGAACAGAGGTGCCCAAGCTTTAGGCACCAGGGACTAGTTTCATGGAAGACGGTTTTCCACGGCTGGTTAAGGGGGTATGCATTAAATTCTCACAAACATAGTACAACCGGCTCCGCGCCTGTGGCTCGGTCGGCTAAGGCGCCAGCCACATACACCTAAGGTGGCGGGTTCGAATACCCAGCCCGGGCCCACCAAACAACAATGATGGCTGCAACCAAAACAAATGGCCAGGCATTGTGGCGGGCGCCTGTGGTCCCAGCTACTTGGGAGGCGGAGGCAGGAGACTCGCTTGAGCCCAGGAGTTGGAGGTTGCTATGAGCTGTGATGCCATGGCACTCTAGCACTCTACCCAGGGGGACAGCTTGAGGCTCCGTCTCAAAAAAAAAAAAAAATTCTGCACAGGATAACAATACATTTTCTTTTACAAGATCTCTTTAAAAGGTCTAGAGCAGGTGTTCTCAAACTATGGCCTGCGGGCCACATGCAGCCTGCCTAGGACATTTATCTGGCTTGCCAGGTGTTTTTGCCGCTGCTGCCTGTCCTCTTTAGCAGCCGACTCGTCCAGGGGCCCGCAGTCTGGCCCTCCAATGGTCTGAGGGACAGTGAACTGGCCCACTGTTTTAAAAGTTTGAGGACCCCTGGTCTAGAGACAGGTGCTTCCTAAACTGTGCACCAGGAAGTTACAACCCTCCCCACCCAGGGTATTCTAAAATTTCCAGGGGAATATAGTGACAGCTTTGGACACTGGGAACTACATACTACTATTAGGTTTTTTTGAACTAAACTATATAATAAACAGAATTTATTGATCTTAAGTGCCAAGAAAAATTACTGAAACAGTGAGAGCCAGGAACTAAGAAAGTTTGAGAACTTCCAATCTGGCCTCTGGATGGATACATACTAAGGTGTTAAATTTTACTGAGAGATGGGATTATATGTGCTTTGTATTTTCTGTTTTTAATTTATATGGACTTTCTCAGTTTTCTACAATGAACATTTGTTGTTTTAATTAAAATAATTTCCTCCTGAATCTATCTGTGCAATAATCATTTCTTAAGCACTGTTTGGGGTCAGTCTTGGGGTGGGACACAGGAAGACCAAGATGCCACACCCTCAAAGAGCACATACTTGAGAGTGAGTGAGGAATGTAAACAGATAACTGCCCTTTGGTAGAACAGGTTCTGAGACAGAGGTGCTGACTAGAGTGGGAGTTGAGCTCTGCTGTGAGAGACTCGGGGCACTTAGGCTGGTCTTGCAGGATACATGGGACTTCCAACTGGAAATAGAGAAGGGGTAGAAGAATGTTCCTCCTTGTGGCCTCTAGGTAGACCAGTGGATATATTTAGAAGGTGCCAGAAGACCAGAGAGGCAGAGAGGCTTAGAATGGGAAAGCTATGGGTAGGTCACACCATGCACTGGTCACTTAACTGGGTGGAGAAACTTTGGCACGTTGTGAGCAGGGGAGTGTTGCGAACGTGCTGTGGAAGGATCACTCGGGCAGCACTGGGAGGCTATGGGACTGGAGGAAAGGGCCAGCCAGGAGGATTTTGTAATATTCCAGGAAAGAGGTCATGAAACTCTGACTGGCTAGTAACAGGTCCTATGATGGGTCCCTGTGGACCAAAGCCATAGAAGCAAATGATCCAGATGTAGCATGTTATTCAGCTCAAAATATGTTGGTGTCTCTAAAATTTCATGGTGGTAAAGACATGATCATTGTCTTTGGAAACTATAGAAATGTATAAAGAAGAAAATAAACGTATTTACAATCCCATGAATTAGAGCTGAGATATGTACAAATACTGTATATGCATGTAAACTACTAAATATTACACCTTATATATAAAAGCTTACCTATATATCTCATGTCGATACATAGCTTATTACTTAAACCATGTGCATGTGGTAAAATAATATCTGACAGAGGAATAGGAAATAAAAATAGTAATTACTAAGTGCTGGGGACTCTTGGAAGCACAAAATATATGATAACTTCTTACGGGCATTAGCTTATTTAATCCTCACAACAAACCTGTGAGATAGATCTATGTGTATTTTGGCATCTTACAGATATGCAAGTTGAAGATCAATGACTCACCCAAGGTTTACAACTCATGTCAGAACTGGGATTTGAACCTATGCGGTTTGCCTCCAGGGCCTATACCCTTCAATTCCTATCATGCAATTTTGAATGATAAATTTAAACCTCTGTTGTTTAATTCTTGACTTTACACAGAGACTTTTGACACCCTAAGGCACTGAATAGTCTATCTCTGCACAATCTAGCATGGTACCTACTCCCCACATGCAGCTAGTTGACATAAACAGGAAACTGCATTTTAAATTTTAATTAATTTATTCAATTATTAAATTTGAATGGCCAGTTGTGGCTACTGGCACAGATCTCCATAAGATAAACCAATGAGCACCTCGTCCCTTCATCATATTCATATTCCCTGTCCATGTAATCACAGGTAACCAACCACTTTTATTTCGGATTTCAGTCCTTTCTCATGGACATCTCTGTTAAGTCCATAAAACATGCCTATATTTCTTTATTTACCTAATTAACACTAATTAATATTGGATTGCCTGTGCCACACAAGATGAGGAATTAGTTTGTGTATACCTCCCTCATGTCTCTCTCCCCTTCCAGTTTTTATTAATTTAGTTCTTTCATTAGTTACCTATATACTATTTTGGTATCAGTTAAGATTCTTTTGAAGTGGGAGAAAAAGTCAAATCAATCTTATTTGAGAAATACAAAGGAAATTTACTGGCTTATATAAACAAGAAGATCAGAGGCAAAACTGGCATTAGACTAGGCTGAAGCCAGAGCTCAATGTGAGCTGGACCAGATTTCAGCTCAGCTGTCCCCAGTCTGCAAGTCTCATCCTCTAGTTCTATGTGGTGACCACAGCTGCAGTTAACTTCAGCTTCATATCCTCTTAGATTCCAAACTAGCAAGAAAGAAAGCCTACATCTTTGTTTTCATGCTAATTAACTATGGCTACAATGATGTTGAGTTAAAGCACACACACATGTGCACTCACACACCATCTCAGTGATATTCACAGGGATTTATTTACTCAGCATGTATATTTGTAGGTGAGCTGAGGTTGGGGCTTGGCTAGGTGGCTCTACTGATCTTGGTTGAAGCTTCTCATACTACTGGGGTCAGCGGGGGGGGGGGGGTCTGGTAATCTAAGCAGCATTTGTCTAGATGGCTCTGCTGATCTTGGCGGGGCTTGTTCACTCTGCTGGGCTAGTGTAGCTCAGCTGTGTTCCATGTGTCTCTCACCTTCCTCCTGGGAGCAGTGACCTGCCCCAAGCATGTTCTCATAGTGATGACAGAGGCACAAGAGGGACAGACCTGCTTCACAAACACATGCCATGTCTGCTAATATCCCACTAGCCAAAAGAAGTCACATGACTGTACCCCAAACCAATTGAATGGGGTACAGTCCCCATTTGATACTCCTCCCATGGAAGTGAGAAGGAAGCAGAGAGAATATTTCTGAACATTAATTTTTCTCTACTACTTAAGCAGATGGGCTTGGCTTGGCCATCTCAGATCCAATGAATGTGGCCAAGGGAATGGGTTGTACCCTTTAATCCAGGCCTGGGCCCCATACTCCACCCTGGGTAGAGAGGGTGCATTCAGATTTACCCAAAGCATATGGGCTGAGACTGGAGGAGAGAAATGGAACCTAGATCAGGTTCTATCAGCTATGTGAAGCGGAAATGGATATGAGATAGCAAACCACAATGACAATGATAACTTTAAACAATATTCTGAAACTTTTGATCTTGAGCATTTGGTGTTCAATAGCATCCCTTGGCACCACACCCACAACACTTCTCTTTCACCCCCTGTTTCCCACTTTGGTCAGCTTGATCATGCACGTTGTTTGTTTACATGTATGCGTGGAGGACTGGTGATTTGGAATGCTGTCTGGGTGTTGGGGGTGCAGTTCTCTGCCACCATGTGTGTTCCTCAGTAGGCACATCCCAAGGTAGAGACTGGCTGTGTACAACACAGGTGGAACGTGTCAATTGGCAAGCTTCCCTTTAGGGTGCATGCATAAACAATCATGCAAATAACTTTTCTCCCTCAAAACACCAAAAAACAAAGGGCTTTGCTATGGGATAATGAATCCCATACAAGGAGCCTTAGCTCTTCCCAAGGAGGGATCTTCTTTTCTTAATAGAGCAGATCTTGGAGATGGAAGGAGGGGTTTGTAAATCTGCTGTTGCAGGTCCATCTACGTGAATAGGGAAGGTGAAAAGGCCAAATGGTTCAGCCACTCTCTGGACAACCTTCAGTTAATCAATCACCTTGATCTGGGCTCAGGCTAGTCCTGAGTTCTGAACTGGTTCATGGCCACTGTGGAGTCTCCAAGGTTTCTTTGCAAAAAACATTTCCTCCTTTCTGCAGCCTCCTCCCGAGTCCGTCTGGGGTGCTGCTTTCTCTGCTCTACTTTGTCTATCAGTATTATTCACTTTTCTTCCACCTTCCAGAACATTACCACAGTCTCTGCTTTTGGTTCCCTTTTTGTCTTCAGCACAGTTATGGAGTTTATTCCCTTTATTGACACTCCAGCAGCGTTTTGAAAGCAGATCAATGCATGTGTTTAGACCATCATCTTAATTGCATATATGTATTCATATATGTATTTCATACAGTATGTGTGCGTGTTCACACATGTTTTTTGTTAAACAACACTGGATCTTGACAATTATGTTTCTATCACGACTTAATTTAATGCGCTTATAGAATAGTTTTGAAAGTTGTTTCTTAAAACCACTGTGAAAAACACTCTTCTCACTTTTGTTTTTTAAGTAACATTACCTGGGCATTTCGTTGGTTGTTTTGTTTTGCTAACTATATGGGTAAATAATTTCAACATCAGTGATGATGCAATCTAGTATACAGAAATCTGTTTAAGTTGCATTAAAAAAAAAAAAAACACAGGAAAAGTCCCATGAAAATCCCTGGCTACTAAGTCAGAGTTGGTTTTATTTGTTTTTGTTTTCTCATTGTTCTTATTATTTGTTTTGAACCCTGAGCAATTCTAAAACTCTATGCTCTTATCAAGCTAAAGCATTTACTTCAAATTCTGGAGGTAGTCAGTAAGGAATAGTATTATATCAAAGGACCTAAAATACGAGTGGATAAATGACCCATACAGGAAATAAGGATCTTGTGTTGGATCTAAAGCCTAACTAATAAATATTTATCTGTTATTGCTAGCACCACGTATGAGTATATATTTACTGTATGCCAATAGCATTCAAAATACACGGACCTACTCAGGATGGCTGAGACATGCATCGCTTGAGGGAAGGTTTCTGCCTAGCGGTCTCAACTGAAAGGAATTGAGATAGACATTTTCCAGGAGAAAATGATGACTCACACTGAGATGACTTCAATGGCATCTGGTTTCCATCTTCTTTGTTTCTCTTCTTGGACTCCATTCAGAGGCACTTCCTTCCAGCTGGAGCTTTTAATGGCATAATGTGAAGGCAAGCTCCACAGGAGTGGGTTTACAGGAGGGACTTGAGGGAGAAAATGCAGAGCATCGGGGGTGGGTGCTGGGGGGGAGATGATGGAAAATTATACCCAGATGGGAGGGAACAGAAAACGCACACACATCCAGACGAAAACGTACCAATTAAAATATTGAGGGAAATGCAGACTAATGTATGATTTTTAAAACGGGGGTAACAAAAAATTTGAACTGAATAAAAAGGCAGAGTGATACAGTCCTGATCGCAATTAGCACATTAATGCAATTGCTGTTTTCAGCCTGGGCAAAGATGTCAGTTTTCTTTGCTTAAAAGAGTGGAGGGTGGTAGTGCTTGTAGTTCTTCCTGCACGCCAGCTCCGTTCATGATGGTGATATTCGTCTTCTCCTGTCAGAGCTGGAAAGGCACTGGGGAATGTTGCCCGCCATTCCCACAGGATCTGGGATGGAGGTAGAGCTGTCACCTGGTACAATAAGGGCAGCCCATCAGAGCCCACGTGAGAAAGACCGGACGGGGTGGAGCATGGGATTGGTTTCTGTGTGGAAACACTCATTCTCACATCTGCTTCCTCCAAGGAGAAAAGTCCGTTTCTTTTTTAAAAATGAGAGCTCATTATATTCTGTGCCTTTCCTCCTGACATACAAGATCTGACAATGAAGTGCATGAATGCACTCTAGAAAAAGAGCTCCATACCTCACTGCCAAATACCACCATGGTCACCTTTGAAGTCCTCCCTGCAGGCAGCTATGCACCAATACCAGCGTCTAGTCCGTCCTTTTCTAGGCTGAGGGGGCAAACTTAATTGTCATATGATGTTCCTTTTAATCAAATATCACCATATTTGAGTAGTTTTTCCTGGTCTTATTCTCCCGTCTCTCTCTCAGATAGCTCTAGAGAGAGGCCATATCACCAGAGGTAGGTGCCCTTGGTACTGGAGGTTAAACAATGGTTATGGTTCTCCTGGATGCTGTGGTGGGCACAGCTGGTCCAACCTAAGAACAAGTCAGAAAATAATTATCGGGCACTAGTCCAAGGTATGGCATTACTGCAGAGTCACATTATAATGAGTTAAAGTAGCCGCCTCCTTGTCCAAGGGGGATGCGTTCCAAGCCCCCTCACCCCCACTGTGGATGCCTGAAACTGCAGATAGTACTGAACCATTAAATCATTATATGTTTTTCCTATGTATACGTACCTGTGACAAAGTTTAATTTCCGAATTAGGTACGGGAAGAGATTGGCAACAATAATTAATAATAAAGTAGAACAATCCCCTGTGCTCAGTATTAATCTGAACACAAGAGAAAAACAACTACAGGCTCGTAGGAGAGAAAAACACAAAGAAATTCAAGAAGCGGGGATGGAGAAAGGGGACTCCCACCTGGACCACTTACTAGGTAAAGGACTCAACTACAGCTCAGACTTGGCACTTTGCCTTACAAACATAGTGTAACCTACTGATATGTACCCTACCCTCATATTAACCCAGCATTTTAGAAAAGGAGCTTAAGTTACAAGATAAAACACATCAAAAAAAAAAAAAAGAACCAAATTAAAAATACGCAGTAATGAAGTTATGTGAACTGCACTTGCCCGTTTTGGGACCAGGCTTAACTGTGAATATCTGAAACCGCGGAAAGCAAAAGCCCAGATCAGGGAGAACTACTGCATATAAAATGGTAACATGTGGACAGATTGCTTTATGCCCTAAGGGAGATACAAATTAGGCTACCAAGGACAATATTGATTCTGACTGTGGGTCTGGGGGACAAGAGTGAACGTCAGAGGAGAAGGAGAGTTTGAAGGGCAATATCGATATGAGGGGAAAGGATGCTTTGCCTCTTGATACAGCTGGCTCCTGAGGCAGTGCTGACTTTACACTCAGCCCAGAGCTCCACAAACTCAGGAAAGCCAGGTGCCATGGAAAGGTGAATCCAGCCAGGGTAAAGCAATCAGCAGTGTTGGAATCTGTGGTCAATGGAGGGGCATGCCCTGAGGAACGGCCTTCAGTGTCACGTTAAACATCAAAGTCCCATAGTTCAAGTCATTGTCTGCAGACCTCCTCTGTCCTCCACAAGCCTTCCTGGACCTTTCTGTTCAGACCCAGCTATCTCCTCCATCCCAAGTCACCCACAAGGACACAGTCACATGTGCTCAACTAACGGAATCCTCTGGAGCCATCCCTCCTCCTGAAAGTAGGCCAGAGCAGGTCTTAAAGACAAATAACTAATTCCACTGCAGGAGATGGGATTCTTGCAAGGGCAGTTTATTCGACTTCTACAGGGCATTCTGTCACACGTGGCCACAAGCTCACCACCCAGGGCTGGTAGAGCTGTCTGTGTGTCCTGATTTTTCCAGGATTCCTCCAGGAGAGGGAGGAAGGGCACGCTTCAGCCAGAGCAGCTGTCTCATGGGCTGGGCTCCTGAGTAAGTTCTTATCTGAAGTCAGAAAGTCCCCTGAGCACCCTTATGTCACAGCTGAGCACACCCCATCTCTCCTCTTGAGAGCAGGGTTTGGGCGGGACACTCTGCCTCGGCTTCCCTTGCAACGTTCCGCCCAGAGCTTTTCTCCTTTGGCGTGCAACCATTATCCACCCTGCCCCATCCTTTCCCAGTAAATGCGGATACTGGAAGTATACTATCACCCCTGCTCAGCCTAGGGATGTAGCTTCCCCCCACCTTGACAGTATCCATAGATACTTCCAGAATTGAACAGCAGCAATCCTGGGCTTAAATACGCTCCACAAGCACCAATTAGGATTAAGGAGAAAATAATAAATCCATACATGGTGAAACTGAAGAACACAAAAGAAAAGGGAAAAAAAATCTTACAAAAACTTAAATTAGAATGTAATCCCTATCTAAAAAACAACCTAAAGACGTCTCCTTTAATACTTTCAACACTAAGCAAACCTATCAGCACATATGAAAGTTACACAGGCTTTCTATTAAATCCCAGTGTTGTCAGTTCTGCAGGAAAACAGGAAGACTTTGGAATTCTCCACTTATTCTCTTTTACTACTAGGGATCTTAGGCATTTGCAAATAGTCTTTTTTGTTGTTGTGCCTCCCCTTGCTTTAACTCAGTGATTCTCAAACTCAGGTGTACATGGGAATATTTTGTACAGGGCTGGACCTGAACCATCACCTGTATATGCAGGAAGGATTCTGAGTGCATGAGATTCTCACCTGATGCCCAGGTGCAATGTTACAGCCCCCTCCCCCTAGAGCATGTGTGTGCACACACAAGGACCCGACTCTGGAGGACTCAGTAGTGTCTGCCCTCAAGATGTTTTATTCTTTCCCTTCATTTCAAATAGGTAGTCAGACTTCTTATTCCTACTTAGGTACGGGTAAGAAAGGAGAAAACCTTTCTTTTTAGGTTTCTTCTTAGGGTAAGAAAGGAGAAAACCTTTTTTTTTTTTTAAAAAAGGATCAAGGCGGGGGAAGCTACATTCCTAGGCTGAGCAGGGATGACAGTCCTGTGGCTCCTGTGAGCAGTGGGGCTCCCAGTAACACTCCATAACTGTACCTTTCAGAAGGGAGGGAGCTGCGTGTGCCCTGAGGTAAGGTAGCCCCCCCAGGAGTGGGTCTCCACCTCTCACCTGTGCCCCAGCTGTGGCCTGGAAGCCCTAGAGGTGAGACCTACGTGGGTCATGCAGACTGGAACAAATGCTACCAGTGCAGACAGATCCAGAGCACTGGGGTCCTTTTCCCTGTACCGTTAGGTTGTATAAGACCCTGCACTCTGTATGACCCAGACTTTTGCAGAATTCTGGTGCGTGGGGTGTGGGAACAGCCGAAGCATGGCTGGATTAAATTTCCTGCCAGCTTAGTGGGCTGGTTACTCAGAATCCAAATTTAATTTGATGTAAGGAAATCTAAAAATTTTTCTGTTTTTGAACACAGGAATTTATAGACTGAGATTTACACCTATTTCAAATGTTGCCTGACTCGCTGATGAGACTGATTCACTGAAAGCTACAAGGGAGGCATCTCTGCCAACTTGGGGGGGGGGATATACTTGTGAAAGGTGAGCTTGTGGCAGCAGGACGAAGCCGTAGGGATGAATTGCACCTGTAGTTGGGTCTCCCAGTCTCTCGGAGGCCTGTGATGGATCAGCTGGCTAGTCTCTTGATCTATCCTGGCCAATACTGTAGGGGAAAGAAAACCCCAAACACCAAAATGCACATATTCAAACACAAACCAACAAACAACTTCAGTCTAGCAAATCATTTTATTAGGCTCAAGATGAGTTCCTGCCTGCAAAGCTCTCAAATGCCAGAAATTGTGGGCCAGGCACCCGCCTACTTCCCACCCAAGACTCACCGCTTGGGGTTCGACTTGAATGGCTAATTACTGGTCACCTCACCTTCTTATCAAAGCCAAAAGATTATACTTAATGCACAACTTAAGCTGTCCCCTGGACTTCACTTGTTTGGGCTGGCAATCACGTTTTCTGTTCCCCTCCCTGCTTACCTTAAGTTTTAGTAATTGCATTCTGGGTTCAAAAGAGCATCCCACTAGGCCATTGAAATGTTGAAAAGCCCCCTAACACGGGGAAACATTTATCCTCACTCTGAGAGAAAGAACTGGGACAAATATATGTGGCTTTGGTACATGACAGGATGCAGATTTCTTGTGAGCAATTTCTTAACTTTCAGCTTAATAATAACTATAATCAACTCAGTGCATTAAGAGTTGGTTAGAAGTGTTGTTAGGCAGTAACCAGAAACTTTAAAGATGGTAAATAAGACCTAAGGGTGATGTTTTCTACAAGATAAACATAATGCCCAGTGTCCCTTTGGGCTTTGCAAAATGCAGGAGTGCTTGCTTAGTCCCTCTTTCTAGGAATAAAGGAGAGCCCTTCTTCTAGCTTTTCACTAGTCTTTCCTGCCATGGACTTTCTCAGCCCCGGATCAGACTTTCAAGGTTTCATCCAGTGATCTACTACCCACAGGTCCCCTTCCAAAGGATGGGAGACTGATACTGTGGCCATCTCAAAAGTCTGACGCCAACAGGATGTAGGTACGGCCACTAAAAAGGAGACAGGCAAACTTTACCAGGAAAAGCAACAATCTCTCAAGTCCAGTAGGCCTAATATTGAAACTCACTACTCGTTTCTAACAATAAGATCTTGGATAAGTAAGTAACTTAAGAGATGAATCCAGTGTACGTAAACCTCATCTGCCAAGTGGGAATTACAGTGATTTGGGGGCCCACTATTTTCCTCTCTGCTTTCTGGTGCACGACATTTCATCTGCCTCCCTGGCCAGGTCTGATTCATACTTAATCACTCATCACAAATATGATTTTCATCCACAATCATGGCATGATCTTCCACATGCATAAAGTCTCCATCGCACAGCTTTCCACTTCAAAGCATCCCTTCCACTTCTTTGTAACACATAAGGGGATCATATGAGCATGGACAGTTAAGTCCACGAACTCAACCTAGAAAAAGAGCTATGTACCTTATTGCTGCATATCACTAGAGTCACCTTTCAAAGCAATTTTGGGACTCTTTCTGGAATGGCCATAAGAACTATCATCTTAGAAGGTCTGACAATTAAGTTTGTGAACTCATCTTAGAAACAGTACTTTGAAGGGTGGACTAGGCACGGGTGTTGGTGTGTATCTTCCCAAGTACTTTATAGGTGACCACAGTGATATTCAGCAATGAGGTCTGCGGCAACTTTTTAGGATGAGTTTGTGAACTTAATTGTCTGACCTCATAGTTAAATCCATATAATGTCTCCACTCATTGGGGTGAAGAGGTTTCTCCTGCTTCCTGTGGGACCCCAATCTCCTGTACATGACCTTACCCACAGCGGGTATACAGTAAACAGCTGTTGAATGAATGGATGGTTGATCTGCCTCTCGGGGTTGGCACAAGGATTGCGAGGCAGTGCCGCTCACAGAGACGGCACCCAGAGGCAGTCAAATCACTCCATTTTAGCTTTATTCCTCCTCCTCTCTCAAATACATGTATTTGACACATATATTCCTTTTCCTGCTTTCTTCAACAAATTCCAGATTGTTCATATCTTGGTAAAGCCCCCCAAAATTTTAGAGCTAAGGGAATGGGAGGATTATTATTCGATGGGCCATCATGTTAGGGACATAATAATTGAAGCTATTGAAGCTAACTTTTAATTGTCAAGGTCACATAATCTGTGCGATGGCATGATCTGTACCAAGGGCTACATCTTCTTCTTCTTGGTCGAGCTCTAGCCTCCTCATATGATACAGAAGGTGCCAGAAAAGGTATACGGAGTTTAAGAAAGGAAAAAATCATATGAAAATTGTAATAATATTGACCAATAATAAAGAGATGAACACAAGTCACGTTAAGCACCAATTATAATTGCAGAAGTCAAATGTGACTTGAGTATTACAAATTTTGATATAGCTTTTCCTCTTTTAAAATGTGTATACATATTTTGGCACCCTTTGTATATACATATGTACATACATGTGCAAAAAGCATATACTTGATTTTACTTCTTTTTCTTAATCTCCAACCTTTTCTTTTTTCTTTTTTATTGAATGGTAGCTATGTACATTAATACACTTATGGGGTACAGTGTGGGGTTTTCACATGCAATCCGAAATACTTCCATCAAACTGATCAATTAACAGACTTCATTTTCTCTAGAGCAGGTTTAGGTACACAACAAAATTGAGCAGAAGGTACAGAGATTTCGTGTCTATCTCCTCTGTGCACACCCAGCCTCCCCACTCTGAGTGCCCCTCATCAGTGTGGTATGTGGATTACAACTGATGAACCCATATTGACAT
>CAUYQV010074978.1:0-32570 GCA_963574575.1 Galagoides demidoff
AGCTGGGACCACAGGCGCCCGCCACAACGCCCGGCCATTTTTTGGTTGCAGCCATCATTGTTGTTTGGCGAGCCCGGGCTGGGGATTCGAACCCGCCACCTTAGGTGTATGTGGCTGGCGCCTTAGCCGATTGAGCCACAGGCCAGGAGTTTGAAGTAACTGAGCTATGATGATGCCTCTGCACTATAGCCCAGGCAACAGAGCAAGACCCTGTCTCAAATAATAATTGTGAACCCTGTAATTCTTATTATTTCTTTTAGACAAGAGTTTCACTTTGTCGCCCCCAGTAGAGTGCTCTAGCGTCATAGCTCACAGCAACCTCTGACTCTTGGGCTCAAACCATTCTCTTGCCTCAGCCTCCCAAGTAGCTGGGACTACAGGCACCCACCACAATGCCCAGCTATTTTCAGATGGGGGGGGGAGTCTTGCTCTGGCTTAGGCTGGTCTCAAATTGGTGAGCTCAGGTGATCCACCCATCTTGGCCTCCCAAAGTGCTGGAATTATAGGCATGAGCCACCTTGCCCAGCCTGTAATTCATGTTTTCTAAATGGCATGATACAATGTAAAGTGAAAAAAGCCATCTCTAAAACCGATTACAGCCACATAAAAACAGGCATATGCCCAAGTTTCCAGGAAAGCGCCTGCACGGCTCCCTGGGGTCCCATCCTAATACCTAACAGGGTCCCGTTTGTGGAGACTTTTGTTCCTCTCTCTGGAGGAGGACAGTTTAGACTCTATTCTCAGGGAAATTTGTTTCATTGTGCAGTGCATCTGGCTTCTGGAATTCTGCAAAGTGCTATCTCCAGTAACTCAATGGACCAGGCAGGGCAATCACCCTCTACTCATAGTGATGAGATGGCCCAAGGCCATGTAGGTAGCAAGTGGGAGGCTGAGGATTACAACCTCCTTCTGACCCTCTCCAAGGTCAGAGCCTTTTATGATTTTACCTTCTTTCTAGACCTTGACATTTTTTAAATTGAGATATACTGTTAACAATAATTTATTTTTAGGTTCCCAGATTTCCCATATATTAACATTTTACCATATTAGCTTTACCCTCTCCAATTACATTTTTCTGGAATCATTACAGTAGCTCACCCTGTACCTTAGCACCCATGTGGCTGAGGCAGGAGGATTGCTTGAGGCCAGAAGTTTTAGATCAGCCTGAGCAAGAGCAAGACCCCAGGTCTACCAAATATAGAAAAATTAGCCAGACGTGGTGGTGGTTGCTTGCCTATAGTCCCAGCTACTTGGGAAGCTGAGGCAAAGGGTAGCTTAAGTCCAGGAGTTTGAGGTTGCTGTGAGCTATGATGATGCCACTGCACTCTAGCCTGGATGACAGAGCAAGACTCTGTCTCAAAAAAAAAGAGAAGAAGAAGAGTGACAGGATGCCCACTAACCCCCAAATACTTCAGGGTGTATTTCTGGAAGATAAGCATAGTCGCTTGCACCTACCAGAAGCAGGAAGTTAACATTGAACAATCCACGACCTGATTAGTGGACTTCATTGAGCTCTCGTTCATCATCTAGCAAAGTCCCTGAGAGCAGAGGAAAATCCTGGCCTTTATGTCGACTTAGTTCTCATGTCTCTTTATTCTCCAGCAATCTGAAACAGTTCTTCCACCTTTCTTGGTTTTTTTTATTTTTATCTTTATTTAATTGAGACAGAGTCTCACTTTGTCACCCAAGCTAGAGTGCCATGGCATCATAGCTCACAGCAACCTCAAACTCTTGGGCTCAAGTGATTCTTTTGCCTCAGCCTCCCAAGAAACTGGAATTATAGGCACCTGCCACAACACCCAGCTATTTTTTGTTGTTGTTGTTGTTTTGGCCAGGGCTGGGTTTGAACTCGCCACCTCTGGTATATGGGGCCAGTGCCCTACTCCTCTGAGCCACAAGTGCTGCCCTGTTTGTTTGTTTTTATTTGTTTGTTTGTATGTTTACCAGGCCCAGGCCAAGTTCAAACCCACCAGCCCAGGAGCATGTGGCCAGCACCCTAACCACTGAGCTACAGGCACCCAGCCTCTTGGTGTTTCTTGACATTTTTGAAGAGCGCAGGCCTGCTATTTTATAGAAAGTCCCTCAACTCGGGTTTGTCCTGTGCTTCCCCGTGGGTGGTTTCAGGTTCTGTGCCTCTGGCAGGGCCACCCAGAAGCTTGTTCCTCCTGTTGCTTCCTACCAGGTGGCCAGTCACTTTGATATGTTCCCTCACTAGGGATGTGTTGACGCTAGTCACTTGGCTAAGGTTACTCCCCTGCACAGTTACTGTTTCTCCTTTTGTAATTAATAAATATCTTGAGAGACATCAGCCAAGTTGTTCTATAAACAGCGTGTCACTTCTCAAGCTTCCACCCAAGGTCTGACACCAGTTTGTGAAGTGAGTTTTTTGGCTGTGAGAATATTCAGTGTTCAAGGGAAATCCCTGTGTTTGAGACGTCCAGTTCTGCTCTGTCTTAGCTGCTGAGGTAGTGACAGATGCCCCGTAGTTTTCTTTCGTGTGAGTTCACATCAGTGGCCATCTGTGTTCAGTGCCTACCTAAGGGAGGGGCCAGAGCTGTCTGGAATGAGGTCATTGCCCAGCCTCACCCTCCCACGGAAGGTAACCTGTCTTTGTAAGACTGTCACCAGCCCCTCCTCCCCATGAGGTGGTAGCTCCTTCTGAGTGATGCCAGAACAGGATCTCCGGTGCCAGGTTTCAGCCTATGTGACCCTTGGGTGTGGGAGAGCCTCAGGGCGGTGGGTCAGAGCACGGGTCCTGCCCTCAGGCCTGTCTGGCACAGGCTCTGAGTATCACTTGATCCAGCAATCCTATTTGTGGCTTCACTAAGGTGGGAGTGGGTGGGACGGGACTCTGGCAGGGAGGGACTGTGCCCCTCACTCCTGTGCTTACCCATCTTCTGGAGTTTGCTTGGGGTTATGGAGGAAGCAAGAGTCTATGACACCCAGGTTTACCATCAAAACCCCACTCTGGGAGACGTGGGAAGTCCCGATGCAGCAAAAAGGGGAAACATAGGCCCCAAGAGTTCTCTAATTTGAATTGAGCACACTTTGGGGCTGGAGGGATGAGGCCACAGGCAGAGTCAGGCTGTCTGAATGAGGGATGGAGGCAGCAGCTGGTCAGAGGTCCCTGCTGTGCAGTAAGGTCATAGCACTGAGCTCCTGTGTGCAACGGAAAGCCCAGTGCAGTGGCTGGACACCAGCACTCAGGGGTTGTGGCAGCAGAGGCCGCCCTTTCTTTAGTCCCTCAGCCAAGGCAGCTGCCCAGGTGTGCAGGGAAGCATCTCTGAGCTGCAGACAGTGGCACCAGGTATGAGTGTGCGTTTAAAGACATCCCTAGAAGAGCAGAGAGAGGGAAGGAGGGTGAGGTGGGGTCTACTGCAGTGTGTGACACATCTTGTACCCTCAATGAATCCCCAATTAAAAAAAAAAAAAAAAAACAGTAAAGGACATCCCTCTCTCTTCTGCCAAAGCTGCAGTGACCTCGTGGTGGCCTGACCCAGTGGCTAATTCTCTGAACTTCTCCCACGTCCCACCCTCTGCACCACAAGCTGGACAGTAAGTGTCCATTGTTCTTGGGGAAGGAACCTCCAGGCAGCCTCTCCCCAGGCCTCCCACGGCCAGCTTTCCCAGCCCTGCTCCCAGGAGTTTTCTAAATTGGCACATTGTTCTGAGAGTTTTGTTCGCAAAGCACTTTTTTGGGTTGTGTTAACACTTGGAGCTTTCCGTAGGCCACACGGTGCCTAAACCAGGCACAGTGTTGGGGTCACAGGTGCCAACCCCCAGAGATCTGTAGGCCGGGTGAGGTTTGGGGTTAGGAAAAGGTGCAGGAATCCAAGGGTGGGAGCACATGACCGAGCAGATCCTGCCCGAGCCCCCCAAGTCTGACCCCTTTGTGGAGGTGGGGGAGACATCCAAGCATCTTTGAAACCCCATGGAATTGTCCCTTTTGGTGTGCACAGTGGAGGTGGGCCTTTCTCACTGTGGGCGTCCACCACCGTGACTGGTGGGGACAGGTTCCAGGGACCATGTGGGAGGAGATCCCCAAGTGAGCAGAGCTGGGAACTCTGAGGGACTCAGCTCTGGTGGGGAGGTGTCGGGAAACCAGTGTATCGCTGTTCTGGGGACAGGCCACCTGCTTGTGGTCATCTGACAAATGCTGGGGAATTCAGATATTGGAGATGGTCTACTCTCCGCTTGCCCAGTCCTGTGTGTACTCCTCGTTCCCGTTCTCTGGAGGAGATTTACAAAGCTTCTGGCATGCTGAGTTCCAAGAAGGGCGAAGCTCCTGACAAGTCTGACAAATGGCTTTTTGCCAGTTTTCCCTCCCTGAGCTGGTTGAGGGTCCCCTGCTCAGCTCTGCCAGTGGGCTTGGTGGGGGACTTCCAGGTAGCCCCTTCACTTCTGGGGTCAGGGCCCCCAGGAGCTGGCATAGCATCCCCTGCCCAGAGCTCGTGTCTCTTTCCGCCATCATTCGTAGCGAGCCTCTTAGTCTGTCCAGGTTGCTGTGACAAAGTCCCAGAGACCGGGGGTGGCGTGCACGACAGAACTTTTTGCTCTCATGGTTCTAGGGGCTGAAAGTCAGGATCAGCAGAGTCGGTTCCTTCTGAGCCCCTCCCTCACTTGTAGGTGGCTGCCTTCCCCCGTGAACCTGTGTCCTCATCTCTTTACAGGGCCACCAGTGGCACTGGACTGGGGTCACGCTAATGGCCCCATTTTAACTTAATCACCTCTTGAAAGACCCTGTCTCCAAATACAGTCATGTCCCAGAGGTTAGGACTTCAGCAGATGAGTCTGGGAGGGGCACAGTACAGCTCCTAACAGCATCCAAGGGGGAAAGGAAACTGATTTGTGCTTTTTGGTTAACACAAGTTGGAGCTAGGGCCCTGGCACCTCTGAGAGGGGCTTTTGGTGCCCCCCACCCTATGTGGGGATATGTGCGGTGTTCTGGGCTTCCTCCTTCCAGGCAGACCCGGCCCAGCCTCCCCCTAGCCTCAAAGCCACAGGTTGGAGAGGGGAGGGGCTTACTAGTCACCTGCTCCCACCCACCCTACCACGGACCTTTGATGATGTCCCCAGATCGTCTCTCACCCTCCCTTGGTGGAAGCTGCCTGTTCAGCCCCCAGTTTTAGGATGGAGCTGGGCTCCCTGTCCTCTGGTCATCTAACCTTTTCTCCACTAGCAGGTTCTCTTCAAGATTTTTTTTAAACATTTGAGCATAATAGAAGGCCCAGCATCTCTCTGCATGCTCCCCGGATGACCCGGCTCTGGTACCAGATTGCCAGGCTCAGATTTAGAATGTGGGTCGCAAGTTGTCCACACAGAGGCCGACAGGACTGGGCACCAGCTGCTCTGAACCAGCAGCACACCTGCCTGGCATCAGGGCGGCCCCTCGGACCACATGAGTTCCTAGGTTATAATCACCCCAATGTGCTATTATTAAGCCATGCCTTACTTGTTCTGACTTTATTTTTTTGATTCATAGCTTTTTAATTTTTTTCTTTGAAGGGAGAAAACTATGAGATGGTGCATGTCGGCATTGGAAGTATGCATTTCTATAAATAATGTCACAGTCACGTGTGTTTGTAGAGCAAGTGTTAGATGCAGACTGCCTGCAGCTCAGGGTGGCCCCCTGGCCAGAGAATGGCCCAGCCTCTCCTGAGGTTTCTGAAAGCACTGACTTCCTCCTCACTCTCTAGTTTCAGAACCTGGGGCACCCTGTGTCCTTACCTTTCCATCCTTTGTCCAGTGGTATCCTGGAGCCAGCTTGAGAGATGATTGTTACATATTAGAAAATTGTGTGAGCTTATTATTAGATATGATCATTATTGAAAGTTAAATTGTATTAAAAAGAAAAGTAATAAATACTCAAAACTTATGATATCCTGATTATTTTAAATAACTTGAGATTAGGCTCAGTGTCTGTAGTTCAACACCTAGGACTCCAGTCACATACATCAGACCTGACGGTGTGAATCCAGCCCAGGCCTGCTAAACAACAGTGACAACAACAACCAAAAAGTAGCCGGGCGTTGTGGCGGGCGCCTGTCGTCCCAGCTACTTGGGAGGCTGAGGCAAGAGAATCGCTTAAGCCCAAGAGTTTGAGGTTGCTGTGAGCTGTGATGCCATGGCACTCCACCAAAGGTGACGTGGTGAGACTCTGTCTCAGAGAAAATAAATATGAATAGTACAGATTAAACTTAAAAGTGTTATTTATCTTTGAGTTTAAGCAGAGACGGCAGCTCTGCTGTGTCAGGCAGAAAACCCAGTATTTAAGGGGTGGGCAGAGGAGAAAAAGCAGTATCATTGGAGCAGACAAAAATGAGGAAACATTCTCCCAGGGTGGGAGAGCTCTTAACTGATACAGCAAAGAAGTTGCTCATGTCACCAACCAGTGACATTCTGACATAAGTCTTGCCTTCCTCATTTCACTTTCATCTTGTTAGTTCAGGGAAATGAAAACACCAACCAACTTCATGGTCACAGAACTGCTCTCCTTGGCCCATTGCATCTAGACGTTGGCAAAATCCAGCGTGTGGCAAAAGTTACCAAAGCCCCGGTGAGAATTAATTGGCTACATGATGTTGGCAGTAAGGAGCACTGTGTATTTTACTATTATTTACAAGGTGTGTGCTTGACCTCGACTGTATCAGTGAAGTGGGCGCTGTGTTTACATGCTTGTATACACGCATCAGACCCACACACGCCCCTCTGCATTGCCTGGAGAGCTGGCTGTGACCATTGTCCGTAACCAGGAATTACTGAGTCTGGTCCAGCCTGCTTTGTGGGATTATTAGCCCATCCCTCCTGCTCCCTGATCTTATCCTCTTCCCACCTCCCACTGAGATGCCTCCTCCCTGTGCTGAAGTTCAGACAGCCCCTCCCTGTGGAGCCAGCCCACATTCAAAATCCTCCCTGCCGGTTCATCCTGCCCTCTGGCTGTTTCTCAGCTAAACTCAGCTCCGGAACTCCCAGTGAGGCTGCCCCTTTGCAGCCTTGGTCCTATAAGCCTGTAGTGACAGAGTGTGGGTCTGTCACCCTGTGGTCCCCTGACTTCCTGTGAGGCCTGTCAGGATGTGGGGGAGCCCAACAGAGGGCCAGGCTGGTCTGAACCAGCCTCCTTCCTCTTGTAGCCGCCCTTCCTGATGGGGGGTCCTCTGCTTGGGGAAGACCCAGCTCAAGTCCAGCCTCCCACAGGGTGACCATTCCTGCCCACTGTGCCTTTACCCTGTCGGGAGCCCTGCAAACTGTGAAGTGCTGGGGAGCGAGCACATTGTAACCTCAGGAGTGGCGTTTAACACTCTGAAATCCTATCACCTGTTCAGTAATGTCCTGGCAGTGAGTATTTAAGGAGTGTCTAGGGGAATGCGGCCTCAGTCCTTTGGCCCATACTTCATTCCTTCATTTGTCCATTCATCCATTCAGCAAGCCCATGCCAGGCACCGTTCCGGGTGCTGGAGATCCTGCAGCTCAGAGCTGGACTTACGTTGTTTTGAAATCCTGGGATGTAACGTATTTTAAAACGACAGCCCTTGCTCATAATGAGACAGTTTGAACTGTTAATATGCTACATTAACTTACCAGATAAATAGTTTTGCATAGAACAAGCATTTAAAATGGACAGACTCAGGTGCAGTGGCTCACACCTATAATCCCAACACTCTGAAAGGTGGAGGCCGCAGGATCACTTGAGGTCAGGAGTTCAAGACCAGCCTGAGCAAGAGCAAGGCCCTATCTCCGCAAAAAATAGAAATATTAGCCAGGCGTGGTGGTCAGAGCTGGTAACGCAGCTACTCGGGAGGCTGAGACAGGAGGATTGCTTGAGTTCAAGAGTTTGAAGCTGCTATGAGCTATGATGACACCACTGCACTTAGCCCAGATGGCAGAGCAGACAGACCCCCCATGTAATGTGGTACCTTTTGCACAACCCTTTAAGTTTTATGATCTTTTTGCCTCCTCTGTAGCTTTTGGGATTTCAAAGAGGACATGCTGCCTTCTGGTCACTGGTCTCTGAGAGTAATGGTGACACTGCCCTCTATGCTCCTGTCCACCCCCCCCAGAGGCAATAAGGGCCGAGAGGGGATGATTGGCCAGGATGCCTCTGTTGAAAAGTCCTGTGCCAAGGCCTGCCCAGTCCCAGGGAGCTGTCCTTCTCCCTCCTGTTCCCACTCCACCCATGTCCTCTGCCTGCAGCATTTGGGGGGAACTTTGCAGACCATGGTGTTTCTCCTAGCCTCATCTCGGTGTCAGAAACACGTGGAACTTCAGTCCCCCCACCTGAAAGCCATTTCAGACAGAGCCCGTATCCCTGACACAGAGCTCTTGAAGTATAGCCAGTTCCCAAACTAAACAGTTTTTTTAGTGACACTGACAGTCTCATTCCTGTCTGCACACTGCTCTGCCCCTCCCCACGTGACTGACCTAGACAAGGGCACTTATGTCCTGTTCCTGGGGACAGAAACCACATGGGCCTCATGCAGCACAGCCATCTGCACCGCAGTCCCGAGCCCTGGGACGGCCAGATGTGACTCAGTAGCAGCTCCACCGCCCGCCTGCCTGGTCCTGTGCGCCACACACATGTGTGTTTGTTTATTCCTCTGACGCCCCTAGAATGACACCCAGTAGCCACTGCCGTCATTCCCACTTTGCCGAGAACACTGGCATGTTGAGGCTAATAAGTTGCCAGCGCTGGGGCAAAGCCGAGATGTGCACAGCCCATTGCATCAGATCCAATCTCTTACCCACCCCACTGTGCCGCCTCTCTCAGGGGACTGGTAGCTTTCGTGAATCCCCCTGGCTGATCTAAACTGCTTTGTAAGGAACAGACTAGTGCCAGGGAACTTGGAGAAGGGGCCTTGGGGCTCGGGCCTAATCCTGGCTATGTGCTGTGGGGGAAGCTTCTGGAAAACTGAGGCCAGCTCTTCCCTTCGAGGAGGCCCTGCCTCAGCTTTGCGCTGTGGGGGGCCCTTTAACCCTTGCCAGACTGTGCACCCACCCCAATTGAGCAAGGAATCCTTGGGGCCCAGGGGCTGTGCCTGCCCAATGCCCATGTTCCCCACTCTTAGATCTCACTGGGGGCACCTAGGACCCTGGAATTCCCCAAAGGTTTGTTGTGCCCCCGACTGCTCATGGCATATGTGTGTTAGCCTGTACACGCAGTGTTCCATGCTGAAGCCCAAGACCCCTGTGTGCGAAAAGGAACTAGGGTGGGTGCTGGAGCCAGCACTCCTGCCTCGCACCGTTTTAGCCCAGTCTCCCAGGAGCCTGGGTGACACCGGCCTGTCAGCTTTCCTAGGGACACCATCTCTCTTCTTTCTCATTTTTTGCCCATGCTGACACTGCTGGGAGCTGTGGCCTGATTCCCCCCTCCCTCTTGTTATTTTAGCTGGGGGATACCACTGGCCATCACTGCGGCAGCTGTCGCCCTAAAGAAGATCGGCTACGACGCCTCGGACGTGTCTGTGGGCTGGTGCTGGATTGACCTGGAGGCTGAGGACCGCGTCCTGTGGATGCTGCTGACCGGGAAGCTGTGGGAGATGCTGGCTTACATCACACTGCCCCTGCTGTACCTTCTGGTCAGGAAGCACATCAATAGGGCGGTAGGTGCTGCCATGCTGCCCTCAAGCTCCACACCCTCTACATGGCTGCTGTGCCCACGTGCAAGGCCCACCTAGCCCCATGCCCTGGTGCTGAGATGGGCCACGTTAGGGGACAGGCTACAGGTGTGGGGCAGATCCAGTGACAGGTCGGAGGGACCCAGTACTTGCTACGGCATGCCAGGCACTAGGCTACACACAGCAGGACAGATAAGGGTCAGGAGCTGGGTCTGCTCCTCCTCCTGGATGGCAGGGCTGGGCTATAGCTCACTCCTGACCCCTGGCGGACAGGCTTCAGTGGTCACTTAAACTTGAGCAGTTTGGCTAAAAGGTGAGGATGTATCTGAGAAAGACTGGGACGCTCCTGGGAAAGGAGGAGACAGAATTCCATAATCAATGATACTGATAACTCACTTAATTAGTCTTGGGGGTTAGAATTGTTTCACAAATGGTTAGCTTTTAAGGAATTCATAATAGGCTGGGCTGGCCAGAAAATCTAGGAGAGAATGATTTGCCTCTATACTTTGGCCAGGTTCTTCCTTGTTCCTGATGAACAGGAAGTAGGGTCCATCCTGACTGCAGCAAACCACAAAAGGCCTCAGATTAACATGTCCATTGGGCCACTCCCTGTTCATTTAGTGGATTTTTATTGAGCACGTACCAGCCCAGGATCTCTGTAAGGCGTGGGATATGTATAGCAGGGACCATCCCCTCCTAGGGGGATGCTTAGGGTTCAAGGTCATATGAGTCATCTGAGCTGGGGTGGAGAGGTCCATGTGGGGATGGGGAGTTGGTGGAGAGGCCGGGAGCCAGGTCAGAAGAAGGATCTAAGCTCAGTACAAATCTGGGGCACTGTAGCACACAGATACAAGAGAAACTGCCTGTCTCCCCCACCTTCCTGAGCTAGTGTCGAGCCCTGGGAAGACCTGGGCAGCCTGGGCGGTCATGGCAAGAGGGTGCCCATCCGCTCAGGGCTGCCCTGGCTGTCCCCACATAGCACGAGGCCCTCTCAGAGTACCGGCCCATCCTCTCGGAGGCACACCGCCTGCCCTGCCACTCCTCCATGGCCGATAAGAAGCTGGTCCTCATCCCGCTCATCTTCATCTGCCTCCGGGTCTGGAGCACCGTGCGGTTCGTGCTGACCCTCTGTGGCTCCCCAGCGGTGCAGACACCAGTGCTGGTCGTTCTGCACGTAGGTCTGCCCTCCCCAGCCCTGGCTGCCCCTCCCCCCAGCAGAGGGAGCCTGGCCTCACTGCCTTCCTCCCTGTTCAGATGAGGCCTTGGAAAGAGAAGGTAGAGAGACCCATGTGGTGGTGGGTGGCAAGATGCTCTCTCTAGTTGAGAGTTGACTGATCCTGGGTCCTTCCCACCCCAGAAGGCCTGGAGACAGGTCTGTGCCAGTTCACAGTGGCCTGGAGCTCTGCCAAAACCCTACAGGGCCAAGAGCGTCCCTGACCAGCCTGGAGGGCGGATGGGTGGAAAAGGTTCTGTGTTATACAGCACCTCCCAGCCCCTCACCTGTGTATGCGCTCAGGCCTCCTCTCTCTCCCTGACAGGGTATCGGGAACACGTTTCAGGGGGGTGCCAACTGCATCATGTTCGTCCTCTGCACCCGCGCTGTCCGAACCCGGCTCTTTGCCCTCTGTTGCTGCTGCTGCTCTGGGCAGCCTCCAACCGAGACCCCAGCTGGCCCCTCCGAGGCTCCAGCACCCTCCAAGACAGAAGGGCCTTAGGCATCCAGATAGCTTCCAGAGGAGCTTCCAAGCACTTGAACTTTGCCCTTCCTAGTTCTCTGCATAGGTGTCACGCCCCCTGGGGACAGGCAACTCTGTAAGTCCCTTGCTCAAGGAATGGGCATCTGTTGCACTGGAGACCCCACTAATGACACCACCCCGTGGGGGAGCAACCACCAGCTCTGCCGCTTCTACCTCCTGGACCCTCAGGTGGCACATTCCAGCCACACCCATATCCTGGCACACTGGGGGCCGTTCACTTGCATAAGGGTAACAGTGAGAGTCAGGGAAACCAGTGGTCCCTGATCACTGCCAGGGTGCCTCTAGTCCAGAGGCCCTCAGTGTCCTGAGGACCTCACAGCACTGTTTACAATTTGAAGGACCCACACCTGTACACCATCTGTGTATGATTAAAAAGTGTCCAAGATGTGTCCCTACCTCCTGCACTCGAGGAGCTGATTCCTGGTTTGCTGGGCATTGAGATTCCCTGGAGACCCCGGCCCTTCTTGGATAGCTTTGCTGACCAACAAAGAAGTCTGGTAGTTTTACCCAGGTTGAAGGTTCCCTTAAGGTTGTGTGGTGACCAGCACACAGGAGCACAACCCAGCACAACTGCTTGGGGACACCTAGTCTCCTCAGGGTGTCCTGGATTCCCTCTCTGTGGGTTGCCAACCCTTGATGTCGGAATCCAGACCCTGGCCTCCACCTGTCAATCACTTAAAACATAGTTCCCTCCTTCTGAGGCAAGGGCTGGAACAAGAGGCATCTCAGGGAACCCCTGAGGACACCCCACTCCTCTCCAGGCCCTTCCCCATAATCACCCTGTTCATAGGGAGACTAAAATGGGGGTGAGATGGGAGGGGACCTGGCTTATTCACTTCCTAGTTCAGTTTTAGAGGGAAAGGTAACCAGAGAATTACTGAATGATCCAAATACTGATTCTTCCCTGAAGGTGAAGGTTGTAAGGTCTGGGTGCCGAGTCAAGGGAAGTGGCAACATGGATTATGTACATTTAAAAGGAAAAGGATTTAAAATAAGCAACTGTATCTCTATTAAGGTGACCAGATTTTAACATTGGTAAAGCAAGACACCATTGAGGGGAGGGTGGGGCCTGACAATAATGCAAACTTTGATAAGCAGCTCTTGATAATGAGTTCTCAACAATTATTTGTTATTAAAGTTTAACATTATAAAATTAACAAAAATAATATAAAACGCATATCCTGGCGAAATAGCCACATGGCAGCCGAAAACCGTATATTCCCTTCCTGTTCTCCCGTGTTCCCTAGCTTGTCGTGCATTCTTTCCAAAAATCAGGGCTTTTTTAAAACACTGCAGGACGCAGGACAAATTGTTAAAAATCGGGACTGTTCCGCCAAAAGCCGGACGTCTGGTCGCCCTGCTCTAGAGAGGAGGGGGCTACTTGTTTGTACCAGATAGTTTGGCTCCTTCTGAGCTAATTGTCCTTGCCTAGAAGCAAGGGAGGGAGCCAGTCTCCTGATACCCATTCCACCTGGGCAGCCTTGCCCAGGAAGGGAGTAGAGAGTTTGCATTAACCTTTTCATTTCCAAATGGAGTTACCTTAACATTTTCAGCAGCCGAAGAAAATATATTCCCTTCCCATTCTCCTGCTCTTCCCTAGCTTGTCATGCATTCTTTCCAAAAATCAAGACTTTTTAAAAACACCCTGGGACGTGGGACAAATTGTTAAAAATCGGGACTGTCTGCCCCAAAAGTGGGACGTCTGGTCACCTTAATCTCTGTTTATATCCTATGGTTTTACACCAAAAGTTTCATCTGTTTTCAGAAAGCATTTTTTCCATTTTGTCACAGAAGCCATCAGCTGAGAACAGGAAGTGTGTTATGGGGGGGGGGGGGGCTTCACCTGAGACAGTGCCAAGGCGACTGCCCTTGGCTTCCATCAGAACTGTTCAAGACAGGAATGATTTTCTGAGCCTCATAAAAGGGATTAAAGCCAAGCTCCTGGTGGCTCACACCTGGAATCCTAGCACTCTGGGAGACTGAGGTGGGTGGATTGCCTGAGCTCACGAGTTCAAGACCAGCCTAAGTAAAAAGTGAGACCCTCCCCAATCTCTACTAAAATAGAAAAACTGAGGCAAGAGGATCACTTGAGCCCAAGAGTTGAAGGTTGCTGTGAGCTAGGACGCCATGGCACTCTACCCAGGGCAACAGCTTGAGACTCTGTCTCAAAAAAAGAAAAAAAACGCCAAAGTCATGCTGTGCTATTGGTTCCTATTTTACTCTGAAAAACAAAATCTATATCAGTCATGTTGAGGAATCAGTCCAAAATGATCACTGTAGTTGTATTTCTTGAGGAGAATTAACAGGAGGTGAACATCTCAGGATTTAAAATCCTTACAGCAAGACCTCTGGGCACAAAGCTGAAAAAGACCCTCACTTACTTTAGCTTCTAGAATGGAGCGGCAATTCAGGAATTGGCTTGCTGCAAGGGAGAAATGCTGCAATCTCCTTGGAGTCCTAGGCCCAGAGGAGTATGTCAGAATAAGCCCTGCTCCCTGCCCGGCGGGGCTCCCGGGACCTGCTGCCTGCAGAAAGCCCTGTAGAGGGAGACAGAGGCTCAGAAAACAGCAGCTCCGGGTCGCTCAGCTTCTCATTCCAGCTGGTCGATGCCATTGGCTGCACTATCTGCTTTTGGAAAACCTCCAGAAAGTTACACCTGGGCTGTTTCCATGTCAGCCTCCTCTGTTACCCCTTCTGGCACCACAGACGAATGAATGGTTGCTGTGAATGTTGGTGACTGTGGCCAGGAGAAGGGCTCATCTGAGTGCCTTAGTCTTTAGCTCCAGGGACTAGTCAGTCTCTCCGGGTGGCTAGAGCCCAGACCTGAAGGATGGATGAGGAGGGAAGCACAGCCTCAGATACCAAGAGGGGCTGTTCCTCTGATCCGAGCCCTACGGCAGCCATGATGCTGTTACACTTTTCTCGGCCCCATGGGTCTCTTTCTCTCCTGAGTGCTGTTAATGTTTACCGGCCTGCATCCCTCAGTAACCCAAGTGTGACCTCAACCGTGTAACCCAAGTGTGACCTCAACCGTGACCGGCGCTGCAGCCATAACAGTGTTCTCAGCTCGCTGTCCCTCTGTCCTTATGTACTTCTGCACCTTGGTCTTTGAATCATGTTTACCAGACACTTTCTGCCTGTTTGTGCTTCTGAGGTTGCTGTTGTTTTATTATTATTATTATTATTATTATCATTGGCTGGTTGGTTCAGTTTTGCTTTTTAACAAAGGTTATTATTTGGTGCAGGCTGATGGTGCAAACAGAACTTGACCTATGTCTATGACAAAAAAATATATATATATATGTCCTGTTGTAGCATAAGGATGGTGGAGTTTATGCACATGCCAAATTGTAATGAGAACCCTGACTCTGTGAATGGAAGCCTTGCTATTTTAAATTAAATAAATTAATTATTTTTCTTCTGCGTGTTTGGTAAATTGATTGCCTGCTGATGTGGGGAAGGGTAGAGGGGTGGGTGGGTGGCTCACGTTGGCCCATGTGGCTGTGGCTTCCATGCAGTTGAGACCCAGAGAACATGGCTCTGCCCCTCTGTGCTGGCAGACGTACCCAAGGAGGTGGCCATCCCATTGGCATAGCCTGCAGAAGATCATGAGGTGAAGGATGGGGGGAGGGTGCATTAAAATGCTCACATTCCTGTCCAAGTTCCAAGAGGGGACGTGCTCCAGGGCCAGGCTGCCAACCCTGTGCCCTGTGTTCTTAGTTTGATCATGGTTCGTGGTGACCCACTGCCCCTGCACCTGCAGGCTTCCGGGTGGCCAGGGCCTGGTGGGACACTGAGGCTTTTCTCTGCAGGGAGCAGCCTTCCGGATCTGTCCATTGAATCTGGCTGTCTCGCTTTGTGACTTTCCTGCACAGCTCCACCTTCGGGTCATATTTTTCTTTAAACAGCTCCGTCTTGGGAACTTTGCTCCCAACAGCCCCCAAATGTTTCTTTGTACCACTTCCTATAACAGATTTTGTGCAATTAAAACCTACATAATTGGCTAAGTACAGTGGCCACGTCTGTAATCCTAGCACTCTGGGAGGCCAAGGCAAGAGGATCACTTGAGCTCAGGAGTTCAAAATCAGCCTGAGCACAAGCGAGACCCCATCCCTACTAAAAATATTAAATCTCTGTTAGCCAGGGATTGTGGTGGACACCTGTAGTCCCAGCCACTGGGAAGGCTGAGGCAGGAGGATCGCTGGAGCTCAAGAGTTTGAAGTTTTGTGAGCTGTGACGCCGCAGGACTCTACTGAGGGTGACAATGAGACTGTCTCAAAACATAATTATATTAAATTAAAATTTAAAAAATAATAAAAATTAAAAAATAAAAACTACATAACCAGCTGGGTGCAGTGACTCACGCCTGTAATCCTAGCATTCTGGAAAGCTGACGTGGACGATTGCTTGAAGCCAGGAGTTCAAAACCAGCCTGAGTAAGAGCAAGAACCCAGCTCTAGTAAAAATGGAAAAAAATAGCTGGGTGTGGTGGCGGGCACCTGTAGTCCCAGCTGTTGGGGAGGCTGAGACAGGAGGATCACTTAAGCCCAGGAGTTTGAGGTTGTCATCAGCTAGGCTGGCTCCATGACACTCTAGTTGGTTTTTAAAACTATGTAACTTAATCTCTAGAAGTGGCCTCTTCTTTGTACTAATTTTGTTACTAAGGTTCAGTGTGCAGGAGCTAAAGTAGCAACCAAAGTAGCAGTGCCTTGTCCTGATGCTATGAAGTGACCACTTTGCGTTTTCTACCTCTTATTTCCTGCATTTGTCTTTGTACCTCTAAACTTGGTGCTGTGTGCTTATCTGGGAGAAAATGAAAGAAGCCCCTCCCACCTGTCTGCCACGCACCCCTCCTATCCATCCACCTCCCTCAGTGGCCCTTCACCACCTCCTCCCTGACCTGGTGTCCATCCTCTTTTCTGAGGTTCTCACCATCCTCCTCACTCCAGTGAATGCAGCATGCTGTTCCAGGCTGTTCCACACTGTTCCCTCTCTTCTGGCCTCCTGCTTCTGCCCTTCTACACCTGACTCCCTGCAGGGGTCACCTCCTTCTGCTCCGGATGCCTTCTGAACAAATCTCCGTGGAGACTATAAGCTCCAGGGATCACGCTACAGAACCTGCCCAGTTCCTAGCACAGAGTCAAACTCTCTCGTAGGGTCAGCCCATCACACACCCCAGACTGAGCCTTGCACATTGGGAAAGCTAAGAGAGGGCAGAAAGTCGGCCCACTTTCTGGATGAAGTACATGAGTCCAAAAACAATTACGCAGAACCTCCTATTGCAGGAGAGTCCAGAATCCTTGCTCCCTAGGAGAAAAGTTCTCCCGATGTGGTGGGGTCAGGACATTACTGTTACCTGGTGTTTACTGAGCTCTTCCTCTGGGCCAGACTGGTGAGGACCTTCTGTGCTCAGGGCCCTGGGTACCTGCACAGGTCACAGGCCCACGAAGCCAGACCTGTTTGTTTTTGTTGTTTTTTTGAGACAGAGTCTCAAGCTGTCACCCTGGGTAGAGTGCCGTGGCGTCATAGCTCAAAGCAACCTCCAACTCTTGGGCTTAAGCAATTCTCTTGCCTCAGCAAGTAGCTGAGCCTACAGGCACCCGACACAATGTCCCCTTGTTTTTTGGTTGTACTTGTCATTGTTGTTTGGCGGGCCCAGGCTGGATTCGAACCCGCCAGCTCCAGTATATGTGGCTGGCGCCCTAGCCACCTGAGCTACAGGCGCTGAGCCAGCCCTGTTTGTTGATAACAAAGATGGATAGCTTGTCAGGGGAAGGAAGAATGATCCTACCACAGGTCCTTGGGAGGGCCTCAGAGTGGGAGAGAGCAACATCAGCATGCTTACTGATATTTTTGAATTTCAAAATGTGTGGTTTAAGATGAGATTTTTCAGGATACATGGGATTGGACAAGGTTCATGATATAATTGTTCCAGATTTGTGGGCACACCATGGTGAGGATTTGGAGGTGAAGAGGTGAATGAGTTTGGGGTAAAGCCGTCATCGGATGACTTCTACTAAACAGCTGAGGAATCTTTGGAGGAAGTTCCTGGAGTGAACCTCAAAGTAATTTGTAGCATTTCTCTTCCTCCTGGTAAGGATGCTAATGTAGGCAGCCACGGCTTCCTTAAGTCATTTCCTGGGAGGCAAGCTGAGGGGCTGGCTTCCATTCTCCAAGGAAAGGAGAAGCTGGTGATTCCCAGCAACCAGACTTGAGGCCAAGAGGCTCTGGAGAGAGAGTCTGGATTCCAGGTGCAGCTCGGCTACTCTCAATTGCATCGCTCCGAGCAAGTAATCTTGGCCCCGCTTAGCCTCGGGGTCATCTAAAATGGGATAATAGACTAAACCCAGACTGGGTGCTTCGGGCCATGATTAGAGCTCGGTGAAGCCTGGCTGCCACTATCACTGCGTTATCTAAGTGATCTTGAGGATTCTCCTTCCCGTCCCACCCCCACAGCTTTGCTCCTAGTGCCCCAGGCCCAGCCTCAGCAGTCAATGGTGGCCTTGGAAGGGAGGACGGAATCTTGTGGGCCGCCCTGTTCACAACAAAAGCATTTCCGGCAATTTCTTATGACCCTGATGCCAGAGGTGGGATCAGAACCTACCTCCCTCTGATCCTTTCTGTAGCTTCTCTTCTCGCTGGCAGAGAACAGCAGAGCCCCGGACTTGCCTGAGCCCATTGCATCAGGGAAAACCTCCCTGCAGCCAGCATCTGTCTAGGCCTGGAGGGGAGCAAACTTGCCTCTTCCTGCCTCTCCGTGGCTCCATCGGTCACCAGCCCTGGAGGAAGGGCAGACAGGCAGGCACCCAGTGCTGGCTGAAGTGAGTCATCCAACGCCCAAATGAGCACCAAGGAGAACCCTGAGGGCACCGTGCACGTCTGGGGGGTAAGTCTGCCCTATCGGGCACAGATCCAGGAGGTCTCAGGGCTGCGAGGGAGTCATGGATGGGCTGCGCTCGGGGGAAAAGTGCACAGCGGCACTTCTGGGGCTTTAATGGGGAGCTGGTTTAAAATGCAGGTTCTGAGGCAGCAGGTCTCGGGTGGGATCCTACATATCCAGTCAGCTCCCAGGTGATCTGCCGACCAGCGAGAACTCCAGGCTCTGGCTCCAGGCTCTTCCAATGCCTACCTGGTTTGGCTGTGAGGGGAAATCGTGTGACTGGGCAACCCCGCTAGGGCTGCTGGCTTCTATACCGTGTTGCTCAAGAGCCCAGGCTGGACAAGAAAGAGACGCGTTATCTGGTCCTGGTGGACTCCATGGCGTGCTAGTAAATGTTCAACAACAAGCTGGGATGCAGGTGGGGGCGGGGGTGCTGATTTTGTAATGTTTCCATGGTGGCCAATTTCAAACTCCTGAGGAGAAAAACCACATTGCTTAACGCATTCTCTTCGGGACCGGGCTCTGCCCTCCTTACGCTGCCTTTGAGCTTATGGTTCTGTAAGTAGATAAATGATATGTCCCAGCAAAATAATTCTTGTCTGTAAACATACAAATAAATTCTGTCTGGGAAGGTTCAGCTGCTTTCCCTTCCCCCCCTAAGAAGCCACTTAGGCATCTATTTACAAACTCAGTATTTCTGATCTGTGTGTGTGTCTAGACTTTGGTTTCTCTTTAGAATCAGTTACAACATCTGCCTGGGTCCCCACATTAATAATGAATTAAGTGAAATCTTTAACACGTGTTTATTTTTAATTTGCACAAGAGTCGTGATTTTTACCTTTTTTGGAAAACTATCCTTTGGCACTACTCACAGGTCAGCGGGGGCAGAGCTGGAAAGACTTACACACAATTAGATTCACAGAGTTGCACAATTAGCCAACAACTCGAGCTTATCCCCCCCTAAAGGAAAACTCTGTAACCATGAGCAGTCATTCCTTTCCTCTTACCCAGCCAACCTCCATTCTGAATTCTTTATAGATTGACCTACTCTGGATTTTTCATGTAGATCGAATCATACAGCATGTAACCCTTTTCTGCCTGGCTTCTTGCCCTTAACATTATGTGTTCAAGGCTCATGTAGCACCAGTGCCTCATTTCTTCTAGTTCTTTTCTTTTTTTCAAGAGACAGGGGTCTTGCTATGTTGTCCAGGCTAGACTTGAACTCTTGGGCTCAAACTAATGTGGGTCAGAGCCGCGGAGATAAAAAGGTGGACCTCACTTTGATGCAATAATTGATAAAATGTATTAACGCCTGCAGGTGGGCTGGATCACCACAATAGGCATTCAGCCCCAACTGGCAGGTGGAGTGTCTTTTTATACCATTATTTTGCAGGGTCAGCAAGCTAGTGCAACATAGAAGCCAATCATAGCAGTTAGAGTGGGTCGCAAGGGGAGGGTGCGTATTGATTCATACATCACGAGATAGACATTACTTCATCATCATAAGATACGGTGCATCATAAGGGGTTACACAATTCAGGGTGGGGGTACATGCTACCTTTAGATGCATTAACTCACAAATCATCATATGAGAGGTATTTGGTAAATTTCCAAGAACAGCTTGGGCCTTAAACCAGCTTCAGCCCTTTTCACCTGGGACTCACCCCTGTCTCCCTTCCTTTCCTTATCTTGAGCTTCTTCCTAGATCTTAACTTCTCCTCCCTTGGGGAGGGGTTGGGGCCTGAGGCTAAAAGGCTTAGAAGAAGTTCTTTTTACAAATATATGGGGTTTGTTGCATTTCTTACTAGTCCTGGGGGTTAGGGGCTAGGGGCTCGGTTATTACAAAACAATCCTCCCGCCTCAGCACCCCTGTGTAGCTGGGATTACAGGCACCTGCTACTATGCCCAGTTCGTTTCTTCTTATGGCTGCATCCCATTGCATCTGTGTGCATGTGGCTTATCCATTCATCTACTGAATGGACATTTGGGCTGCTGTGAATATATGCGTACATGTATTTGCTTGAGTACATGTTTTCAGTTCTTTGAGGGGTGTATATGTATACATATATATATTTCTAGGAATATAATTGCTGGATCATACAGTAATTCTATGTTTAACTTTTTTTTTTTTTTTTGACACTGACTCTCACGACGCTGTCACCCTGGGTAGAGTGACTTGGCATCATTGTGGCTCACAGCACCCTCAAATTCTTAGGCTCAAGCAATCTTCCTGCCTCAGCCTCCAGAGTAGCGGGGACCACAGGCATGCACCGCCACGCCTGGCTAGTTTTTTTCTCTTTTTTTGTTAGAGACAGGAGTCTTACGCTTACTCAGGCTAGTCTCCAATTCCTGAGCTCAAGCAATGTACCTGTCTTGACGTCCCAGAGTGCTAGGATTCCGGGTGTGAGCCACCAAGCCCAGCCTATCTTTAACTTTTTCAGGAACCATCAAGCTATTTTGTGGAGGAGCTGAACTATGTTACATTTCCACCAGCAATGTCTAAGCGTTCTGATTTCCCCACATCCTTGACAACACTTGTTATTTCCCCCTGTTTGGGGTGGCGATTATTTGTTTTTAAGTTGTTATAGCCATCCTAGTGTGCAAAGTGATACTTCATTGTGGGTTTGATTTGCTTTTCCTTAGTGAGTGATGAGACCGAGCATCTTCTAAGAGCTGTTTGGCCATTTGTATGTCTTTCTTGGAGAAAATGCCTGTTCAAGTGATTTGCTGATTTTGAATTGGGTTCTCATTTTCTTGTTGAGTTATAAGAAGAGTTCTTTATATATTCTGGATACTAGACCCTTATCAGATATATGATTTGCAGAATGTTTTCTTCTATTCTCTTGTCTTTTCAGTTATTTATTTTTTTTAAGAGCCAGTGTTGCTGTGTTGCCCAGGCTAGATTCAAACTCCTGGCCTCAAGCGCTTCTCCTGCCTCAGCCTCCTGAGTAGCTGGTACTACAGGCTCATTCCACCTTGCCTCACTTGCCTTTTACTTCCTTGATATTATCTTTGGATGCACAAAAGTTTTTCTTGTCTTTTCTTTTTTTGCCTCCCTGGCCCGCTAGGCCGTTGGGGCAGCCGTGCCCAGGACCACTCCTGAGCTCGGCCGTGCTGGAGCGGCCCTGCGCCCATGGCCTTGCCCTCCAGGAAAGCCCTGCCAAGGCTACTCAGAGGCCCATTCCACAAAAGTTTTTCATTTTGATGACTTGACTGTCAACCTGAAATAATTGAAAGGATCAGAATCCAGTTTAAAAGAGTTTATTCTAGGCCAGGTAAGGTGGCTCATGCCTGTAATCCTAGCAGTCTGGGAGCCAAGGTGGGTGAATTGCTGAGCTCAGGAGTTTGAGACCAGCCTAGCAAAAGCGAAAATCCGTTTGTACTAAAAATGGAAAAACTAGCCAGGAGTGGTGGCAAGCACGTGTAGTTCCAGCTACTCGGGAGGCTGAAGCAAAAAGATTGCTTGAGCCTAAGAATTTGAGGTTGCTGTGAGCTACAGTGATGCCAAGGCACTCTGCCCAGGGCAACAGAGTGAGACTCTGTCTCCAAAAAAAAAAGTCTATTCCAGTGCAGAGCTGAGGGTAGCCATCCAGAAAACAGACTCCAAAGAGATAGGATCGATGCTCCGAAGCAGAAAAGTGAAAGTCTTCTATAGGCAGAAAACAGAGAAATTTAGCAGAATCACATTTCCCAGACGAGGTTGGTTTGTGAGTTACAGAAATGTGATTAGTTGTTAACTAGTTTGTTCTCTTTCTCCAATTTAAAAGCGTATATCTGACATTCCATCTTAGACAATGTTATATGGTCAGGAGGTCTTTGTGTAAAAGAGGGAAAAAAGTTAATCTACAATGAAGATCAACAAGAAGGAAGGAAGGAAGGGGTCTTCTCTGGTGTCCTTTAGTCTTTTACAACACTTTACAAAACAATGTAGGTAAGAAAAAGGCTAATCTATAATCAGGAACCCAAAGGTTACAGCTGCCCCGTCAGTGACTCAGCTCCCATCATCTCATGCCTTTAAGGCTCAAAGTAAAGTTCCAATAGCTTTGATTTGAATTACATATTTTCACATTATACACGCCAGCTGGTTCCCGCACACCCCTGGATATTGTTTTTGGCCTGCCTAGTCTCATTGTCTGTGAGCAAAGAGATCTGTCTATCAGCGAAAGGACTTGAATAAACATTTCTTCAAAGATACACAAATGGCCAACAAGAATATGAAAAGAATGCCCCACATCACTAATCATTAGGGAAATGCAAATCAAAACCACAGTGAAATACCCCCTACCATCCGTTAGGATGGCTATTATCAAAAGAAAAAAAAAAGCAAAAATAACAAGTATTGGTGGAGGATGTGGCAAATTGGAGCCCTTGTGCACTGCTGATCAGAATGTCAAGTGGTGTAGCTGCTGCAGAATTTAGGAATTTTTTTTCCCTAAAAAAAATTAAAAATAGAAATACCATATGATCCGGCAATCCAACTTCTGGGTAGATGATAGTCTAAGAAATTGAAAGCAAGGTCTCAATGAGATGCTTGTACGCCCATGTTCCTAGCAGCGTTACTCACAACAGGCGACAGTGATAAGCAACCCAAGTGTCCATCGACAGATGAACGGATAAACAAAATGTATGTACACACAATGGAGCACCATTCAGCCTTCAAAGGCAAGAGATCTTGTCATGCGTTATGGTATGAATGAGCCCTGAAGACCTTATGCTGTAAGTCATACACCAGTCACGAAAGACAAATACTGTTTGGGTCTACTTCTAGGAGGCATCAAGAGTGATCAGACTCACAGAAACAGAAAGTAGGATGGTGTTGGCTTGGCGCCTGTAGCTCAGTGGCTAAGGGCACCGGCCACATGCACTGGAGGTAGGGGGTTCGAAACTAGCCCAGGCCTGCCAAACGATGACAACTACAACCAAAAAATAGCCAGACGTTGTGGCGGGCACCTATAGTCCCAGCTACTTGGGAGGTGAGGCAAGAGAATCACTTAAACCCAAGAGTTGTTTGTAGGTTGCTGTGAGCTGTGATGGCACTGGCACTCTACTGAGGGTGACAAAGTGAGACTCAATAAAAAAAAAAAAGAAAGAAAGAAAGTAGGATGGTGATTGCTGGGATCTGCAGAGAGAAATGTGGAGCTGTGTCATGGAGACAGAGTTTCAGTTCTGCAAGATGAGAAGTTCTGGAGATAAAGTTCATAACAATGTAAATACATTTCCACCATTGCGCCAGACATTTTAAAATGGTTACCATGCTAAGTTCTTGTTGTTGTTTTGAGACAGTCTCACTTCGTCACCCCTGCTAGGGAGCTGTGGCATCAAAATTCATAGTAACCTCAAACCCTGGGACTCAAGCCATCCTCTTGCCTCAGTTTTTCATTTTTAATAGAGACAGGGGGTCTCACTCGTGCTCAGGCTGGTCTGGAACTCCTGAGCTCAAGCAATCCAGCTGCCTCAGCCTCCCAGAGTGCTGAGATCATAGGCCTGAGCCACCGCAGCTGGCCCTAAGATGCCAAGTTTTATGTTATATGTTTGGTTTTCTTTTTTCCTATCACAATTTAAAAAAAAAATGAAGTTTTAAAAAAGATGGGTATCTACCCAGGGTAATGTATAACCAGCAGAAACCACTCTGGTCCTGAGAAGCTACGTGATGCCCTCGCTTTCACGCTTTCTGCCCACGCTTTCTGCCCGTGCTTCCCGGGAACACGCCCTTCTGTGAACATGTACTCTCTGATAGATGAGGTCAAATTCTGTTCCTGGTAAGAAAAAACACAGGAACCTTGTCATGTCTCTGAGGTTTACAAATCAGGCGTGTCAGAGCGTGACCAGCAGCCCCCCTGCCTTGGGGACATCTGATAGAGGGTTGGATGGGAGCTCAAACGAGGACAGAAGATTAACTCGGAAGGGATAGGAGTCCTCTCTCATCCTACTCAGCGTTGCAGACCTGGGTTCGGTTGGCCAGATGGCATGCCTGGGTGGGGTGTGGCTTTAAACAGAGAGTATGGGGGAGACTGTGTGGGTAGTGGTCTTGGGAGGTCTTATGTCAACCACTGGGACACCCCTTTTCCCAGACAAGGAGCGCTGCCTGTGCGAACAGTTGGATGGTTGGATTTACTCTGGAACCTGTTAATTATTCCTTCCTTATCTAAACCTGGAATGTAAGGAAAGAAAAACAACTCAGAGCAGTCTGAGCTATGTGAGGCATGCGAAAGTTTATTAGGCACAGGGAGATGGGCCTATTGGACTTAGGTCATGAGCCCCCACCCAGGCAATTGTTTAAGGGCATTTTGGTCTTAACTGGCTGCCTCACCCCTCACGTTCCTGGGATTTGTGAGACAAAGAACAATGCAGGCTAATCAATGACTTGCTTGTTATTTTAATGCAAACTTATGGTAAACAACTTAGAAACTTATCTCCTCCTTTTCCCTTTTAAAGCCCACTTGGAACCATAGCTAATCAGAGGATATATTCAAGGAGTATTTTGGCCTAAACAAACTGTCTACTTGTATTTTGCCTCAGTTTTTTTCCTTTCGGTTGACAAATGGGGGGTGATGGAGAGCTGTTTCCTCTCTTCCTGGCCCCCTTCAATCAGATAGCTCACCTTGGTAACGCCGTCTCTCCACGCCCCCTTGAGGCACACGCAGGCATTTCTGCTATAATGTGCTGCACACCGTTCCTAGTACCTGACAGTCAGCCATGTGGCACGTGTAAGAGTAACAGGACTTAAGGGGGAAAGGCTTGGCAGACCATTTGCATGCTATGTAATTTTTTAATCTGAATGCAAACAAAACTACATGCAGTCCTGATAAAAAGGGCAGCAGGCGTTAATCTCACGAGGATTTGTACCTGGCAGCCCAGAGGGGTTCATGCTTTCTCTTTGAAGACATCAAAATTTAAAATTTGATTCAGGCTATAATCAATTAAAACAAACTATATGAGTGATCCTAACTCCTGTCATCCTAACTCCACCAGGTATGTTAAGGTTTTGGAAAGCTTGAAAAATGCTTCTAGAAACCTCTAAAAACCTCCTAGAAAGCCCTAGAGTCTTTCTGAATGTACATGTAGAATTTTCTCATTAACGTTTTCGTATGCTGCTAGTATTTGCTCTTTTGTTGAGAAAATGCTTATCCCTGACCAACAGCAAACATAATTTCTACATTACATCCACAGCATGCCTCTGTTCAACTGCACATGAGCTCATTCAGGGCACAGAAGCACAAAACAGATTCCTCCATTTGCACAACCAGAGACTTTGCATGGAGTATCTTCTTCCCATCTTCTTTCCAGACTCTTTTTTTTTTTTTTTTAAACAGAGCCTCAAGTTGGGTAGAGTGCCGTGGCATAGCTCACAGCAACCTCCAACTCCTGGGCTCAGGCGAGTCTCCTGCCTCTGCCTCCCAAGTTGCTAGGACCACAGGCGCCCGCCACAGTGCCTGGCTATTTTTTTTTTTTGGTTGCAGCAATCATTGTTGCTTGGCAGGCCCGGGCTGGATTCGAACCCACCACCTTAGGTGTATGTGGCTGGCGCCTTAGCCACTTGATCCACAGGTGCCGAGCCTGTTCAGACTTTTGGGCCTGTGTTTAATAGTTTTATCAATGAGAATCAGGTTCAGCTACAAGTGGCACAAAGCAAATTGGAGGAGGATTTTGCTTTCCTATGTCCAGGCAGAAATCTGGAGCAGAGAAGCATTCTATAGTACAAGGGACCCTAACTTCTTGTATCTTGTTACTCTGTCCTGTGTAGCCTCAACCTCATGGCCTAAGCTGATAGCATCCACATTCCGGGCAGCAGGGGAGAAAGAGGCAAAGAAGAAAGCACAGTTTCTGGAAGCCCCTGTATGGCTCCTTTGCATACATTGCATGAAACAGAGCTTTGTCATATGTCATACCAAATACAAGGGCGACAAGGGAAATGTCTTTTCTTTGGGGTTGATACAGGTCTGGCCCACAATTCTATTACTTGATTTCTGATCAAGTGGATTTGTGGAGGAGGTGGAGGAGATACTAGCAGTCTATACAATAGAGGCTGATGGCAAAACTTTAAAACTCCAGAACATTCTTAGCAGAGGGGAGACCAGCAGGGACTGAAGTCCTGGCCATCATTGTCTGCTCTCAGAACAGCCCAGAGATCTGCCAGCCTGCTCTGTGGTGTGGTGCCAATCCAACACTTAGGACCTAGTTGAATTTTTCTCGTATAAAGCATTTGTTTTTAATTCTGAAAAGCTTTATTTTTAGAAAGATAGTATTTCTTGCTCTTATAACAGTAACAGAAATGCTATTTCCCCTCCCCCGACCCCTGGCGATCATGAGGTTTTATCAATCGTACATCCTCAGTCTCTCTCAAATGTCCCTACTTCTCTCATCCCTACCACCGAGGTGGTCCACGTCACCATGGTCTCTCACCTGATCTACAGCAAAGGGCTTCCCCTGCTTCCCCTTCCCATTGTCAAATCCAACGGTCTCTTATCTCCTCTGGGCAGCCAGAGTGAACTTGAAAGACATAGACCGAATCACTCTCCCAAATCCCAAAGCTTTCCCTAAGATCTTAGAACAAAAAGCAAACTCAACATGGTTTATGAGTGCTAAGTATAGCCTGGCCTGCCCACCGTCCCAGCCTCCTTCTCCCAAACTCTTCCACTCTGCTTTGTGCCTTTTGGCTACACTCTCTCCCACCACGGGGCCTTGGCATGTACTGCCTGGTCTGGAAGCTCTCTGCCACCCATCCCCACACCCCTGTGCCTCATTAAGCTCAAGCTCACCCTTTCAGGGAAGGCTTCCCTGACCAGCCTCCACCCTCTCCCCCTCCCCACCACACCATGAGGGCCCTTTTATAGTTAAAAATTCATCCCTGTGCTTATTTGACTAACTGCTGTTTCCCCAACTACTGTCTAAGTCTTATGAGGCCAAGACTATTTGTGCACCCTATCGCGTCTCTCCTCTAGTATGGTAGGAGGCTCAGCAAATGTAAAGACAAATACATAAATATGCAAAAATTACAATTATCCATAATCTAACATTTCCAGAATAACCACTGCTTCCAGAGTCTGATAAGTTTTCTAGGCTCAGCGCCTATGGCTCAATCAGCTAAGGCGCCAGCCACATACACCTAAGGTGGAGGGTTCGAATCCCCAGCCCGGGCCCACCAAACAACAATGATGGCTGCAACCAAAAAATGGCCGGGCGTTGTGGCGGGCGCCTGTGGTCCCAGATAATTGGGAGGCTGAGGCAGGAGACTCGCTTGAGCCCAGGAGTTGGAGGTTGCTATGAGCTGTGATGCCATGGCACTCTACCCAGAGGGATGGCTTGAGGCTCCGTCTCAAAAGAAAAAAAAAAGAAAGAAAGGGTCTCTATAGATGCTGGACCTAGAAGTTTACTGAGTTTTTTAATCTAGGGAGGCAAACATCCAGAAAGAAGGTTAATTATCTGTCCCTCACTATTGCCCCAACATAGGTCCTAGAGAATCAAGTCCAATCCAGCAGTCAGGGCTCTACAAACTAAAATGCCTCTCTCTAAACTACTGACTGCCCTTTAAAGAGGGGTTAAAACTTCGAGGTATCCATTATTCTGCTGCTGATGAACATGGCCATGATTAGGGGATTCTACTGCCCTGTCTTGGGCTCTGGGTACTGGAGACACAAAAAGCACCAGTTTCCTTCTTGATATCAGAAAAAGTAGGAACACGTTTGCCACTTCAGAGATCAGCAATATTTTAAAGTAGCACTAGGTTAGCAAAAGAGGAATGGAGAATTCCATCTTGATGCATTAGAGATTGAGTTTTCATAATGTTTCTCAGAGAATTGCTCAAACACGATTTTCAGAACCATCTGCAAGATCTTGGCAGAAGATTAGAGTCTCCAAAGGATCCAGGAGGACAGAGCTGGGAAACCTAGTGCTGTGGGTGGTGCTATTGCTCAACTTCTTATCCACAACGAGGCTGGTCTGGGAAATGGCAGCTATCCAGGAAGTTAATGTTTTCACTTATTTATTTCTGTAGGGAATCATGTATAGACTGACTAAAATTATTTTGTGAGATATTTCACTATCTTATTAAAATGTCTAATCTTCTAGAATCACACTTTACTAAAGATATATGAGCAACACTGAATACATTAAAATGATATTAAAGTGCATTTTCTTCTATTTTCTACTAATATATACTAGTATCTGCATCACTCATTTAATATGAACAATAAATGGAGAAATATTAAAAATTAAATATTCCACCTTCTCCAGAATTACTGTATTTTGTCAGGTTAAATGTGCACCCATGTACAATGCCCACCCATATTTTTGGCCCAAACTTTCAGGAACATGTGCCTCAAGAAAGTAGCCAGCTGGTGCTTGGGAGAGACACACCTGGGGAGGGTTAACGCTCTCCTGGTAGATATGCAGATCACACCGCCCTCCCGGAGCCTCCTGCTCTGTGAAGCCTGCCCCTTTCCTTTTTCCCTGGAGCCCTTCTGTCCCCACCACTTTAGGGTCTTATGTGAAGATGGCTACATGTGTGTTGGCAGGATGGGAGCTTCTGAGGCCGCTTGGCCAGCAGGGAGGCCGCACAGGTTTCCCAGTCCACTCCACACGGCTGGGCCTGGGGCCTGCCCTTTTCAGTCTAGTCACTGCCCCTTTCCCTGATTGTGAGGCTCGGTGGAGACCACTCTACCCACTCCCACCACATCTCGAATTCTGGGCTGGAATAGACCCTGGGGGAGGAAGCAGCAGTCCCAGGAAGTCCTCTGAGCTCCCTGTTCCAGAGATGTGCTACCCCTGTATAGTATACATCCTTATTTTTCCTTCACATATTTGGAGTGTTTGCATTATATGTTGTAAAATATGATACTAGAAGTCATAAATTTTTTTTACCTCATTTGTATGTAATTATTTTAAAAAACAGTTTTGTTTTGCCTTAGATTTAGGGAGCAACATTATATAATTTGAATTGAATATTTGCTTAGGAATAGATTTAACATTTTGCATATTCAAAATGAAACAATTATATAAATACTATAAGATTGGAGACAACCAAATAGAAACTTTCAAAATAATGGGCCCTCGTTTATCTATGTAGTTCAGAGTGTCATTTCCAAATGATACTCATTACATAAACATATTATCCTTAAAGGATGAAGCATTACCCTATATTATCTCTTTTATTTATAGATTGCTTTTTCAAACAGAAAGATGGTAAAGCTAAATTTCAGGAAAATAGGATAAAAAGTAAGTCAAATTGGATAATATAGGAAAGAGGAAGTCATAGTGAGAAAAAATTGGGGGGAAGTCTGTCTCAGATGAGGTCATGCCTGATCACCAGGCAAAAAGAAGACATGAAGCCAGAATGAAGTGAAATTCAAAAAAATAAATTAGCAGAAATATTAGAGTTATGAATTACATGAAAATATTAAAATTTCATGCAGAATAACTAGTTTATTTCTTATATTGACCTTGATTTTTATTTGCGGTTTTAAGGATTACCTAATGCCATATTCAGATAGAACAGAAATCAAATACTAGATTTTTATTTGCTGTTTTAAGGATTGCCTAATGCCATATTCAGATAGAACAGAAATCAAATACTAGAATCAATTATTGATGCATTGCATTGATGAGAGAGGGAAATGACAGAGTGGTTCCAGGACCGCATGCATGACCTACGTAGCATGAGTATTCTGCACACACAAAAAATTCTAAACATACGATAACTTGTATGATTCCATTTCTCACTGTTAAACTTTGTTACAGATCTAGGCTTACTTCTGCAAGGTCTGTGTGTAGATGTTTTTTTCTGATCCCAGACACCTACCAGTAAAAGATTTCTTTAAAGGGGTGGGAAGAGAAACATAACCAGGATTTTGAAATAGTCATCTCTCTGTGAACCAAATAGAAAAGAAATGCTAAGCGCCGAGTTAGGTGAGCTGAACTATAAGCATGCTGGCCTCCATGTTGTCTGGAAGCAGATGAACAGACCCCACATGAATTTTCTCAGAGTAATACAGGCAAAAATCACTCGGTAAGGATTCAAAGGTACATTGATGCTTGAAACACAGGTCTGGCACTCAAGGGTTCAGAACATAGGGTTCAAGACATCTACTGCAAACCTTTGCCTGAGACTGATCTTCTATGAGTCCACTGGCTTATGGAAGGAGGAAAGGCAACGTCTCATGATGAGAAACTTGAACAACGCACTAGTCAGAGCAGGGAGCAAGGGACAAAATTTCACGGATCTTTGTACTGAAGGAGCACTAATCCATCAGTAGAAGACCTACTTAGGAGTCTGGAGACTGAAAAGAGCAGGTGAAGACCCCAAAAGTGAACAGAATGAGAGCAAGAGAAAGAACCCTGGAAACAAAAACTCAAACCAAGAAGATATCTAAAGTCGTGGGAGACCAGAAATGAAACCAATGTTTAATAGCTTGATTTATTCAGATGAAATAAATGAGTTTCATCTTAGACATTTTGATACAGATTTTTTAAACATGTATTTGAGTATATTGACTATAAATATAAATACAAACTTTCTGTTGTCTATGAGACACTCACTTTAGATCTGAGGACACAAATAAATTGACACTAAAAGGAGGAAACCCACATTCCACGCTAAGGGTAACCCAAAAAATAGCTGGATGTGCTAATATCAGCTAAAATATATTTTAAGACAAAATTTTTTATAACAAACTCTGAACGATGTTACACTAGTCCCTTTTTTCACAAGGGATATGTTCTAAAATCCCCATGGGTGCCTGAAACCGCAGACAGTACCAGACTCTATATACACGGTGCACGAATACGTTTTCCTTCACAGCTTCATGGACAGAAGATTCATTCTTACTGGAGATACTAGCAATCCCAGTATGTATTTTTTTCTTTCCTTATTAAGTTGAAAACTTTCACTTTTTTACCGAAAGAAAGCACTTAATAACTTCTCTTTTGCATAACTGAACTCCCACGTTAACTAACTCTTGTGCTTGGGGGCCATTTTTACATAAAATAAGGATTGCTTGAACACAGCACTGAACTACTGTGGGGGTTGATCTGACAAGAACAGCTGCTACATTACTCACAGGCAGATAACATGTACCCTGTGGATGTGTCAGCCAAAGGGAGAAGTCACGTCCTGGGCAAGACAGAGAACAAGGGAGTGAGACTTTATCACAGTACTCGAAACCATGTCCAGTATAAAATGTAAGAATTACTTTCTGAAAATTCTAATTTCATATATACCTGCTCACCTACTTGAAATGGGCAAGGCAGCTTTGAGGAAGCTGATTTATAAAGGCGCTAATAGCACCCGTGAGGGCTCTCCCTTTATTACCTAACTACCTCCCAAAGACCTCATCTTCTAACATTATCAACTGGATTATTTGCTTTTGACATGTGAAATTGGAAGTAAATACAACCATTCAGACAGACAGCAGAAATTGGTAGCTATCAATGCCGACATGGACAAGAAGAAAGGTCTCCAATCAGCAATCTAACTTCACACTTCAAATGACTAGAAAAACAACCAACAAAACCAAATCCAGTATAATAAAGGAAACTAAAAACAACCTGAATAGAAATAGATCACATAATAAATAGAAAAAGAACGACTCAGAACTAAAAGTTAGCTCTTTGTGAAAATAAAAATAAAAAATTTAACAAAACTTTACCTGATGATCTGAACAAGGAAAAAGGAAGAGGACTCACATTACTCAATCAGGAATGGATGTGAGGTATGACACCACAGAACTAGAAAGGATAAGAGAAAAGTGATAGGAACAAATTTGTACCAAAAAATTGGACAGCCTAGATGAAATAGAAAAAAAAAAATCCTGGAAACACAGAGACTATCCAAATAACTCAAGAACAATACAAAATTCAATATATTTATACGAGATAAAAATATCGAATCAGTAATCAAAACTCTTCTAACAAGGAAGAGCCCAGGACCAAACTGGTTCACTAGCAAATTCTATCAAAGACTTAAACAATAATTAAAAACTACTCTTCAGCAAAATAGGAGTGAACACTTCCTAAACAATTTTATGAAGCTAGTGTTAATTTAATAGTCAAACCAAAGATACTGCAAGGAAACTACAGACCAATACTCCTTATGAAAAGATGCACAAATCCTCAACAAAATAATGGAAAACTGAAACCAGCAGCATTAAAAGTATTATATGTCACAAATAAGTGAGGGTTTGTCCTAATAATGCTGGTGATTCCACATATGCGATCTTACTGGAGATCTTAACAAGCTCAGCATGTATGAAATTTACTCAATACAATATAGCATCTTAACAGAATGAAAAAGAAAAGATCATCTCAATTGACATGAAAGGATTTTCC
>CAUYQV010074981.1:0-18708 GCA_963574575.1 Galagoides demidoff
TTTTTTTTTTTTTTTTTTTTTGAGACGGAGCCTCAAGCTATCCCCCTGGGTAGAGTGCCATGGCATCACAGCTCACAGCAACCTCCAACTCCTGGGCTCAAGTGAGTCTCCTGCCTCAGGCTCCCAAGTAGCTGGGACTACAGGCACCCGCCACAATGCCTGGCCATTTTTTGGTTGCAGCCATCATTGTTTGGCAGGCCTTGGCTGGATTCGAACCTGCCACCTTAGTTGTGTGTGGCTGGCGCCTTAGCCACTTGAGCCACAGGCGCTGAGCCATAGTACCTGATCTTAAGACTTACTAAAAAGCTAAAAGTATTGAGATGGTGTAATTTTGGCATAGACACATAGATAAACAGAATAGAACAGAATCTAAAACTAGACCCTTGTATAAACTGATTTTGACCAAGGTGATTCAGCTAAAAACTATAATCTTTTCAACAGATATGCTGGAATAATTGGATATATATATGCAAAAAGAGTTCCTCAGGTGCAATTTAGGAGAGTTACTATATATGCAGATATAAATTAGAAACAGGATTCAGGGTTTTTAGAGCCCTTATAGTATGATGCCTGAAAGAAAACTCTTCCTGGTATACAGTGTTTCAACTCTCAACACATTTTCGGTACTTCAAGTTCTGAGATGATGACTTATATTTCTGAGGATTGTTGTTATTAAGTACATAGTGTGTTACTTATCAGTTTTCGTTGAAGAGCTGCCTCTTCTCTGGTACATAAGCAGCTAGTCTCACCTACAGGTATCTAAGGTACTTGTAATAGGGAATATAGTAGAAATCTTTGATTATATTTTGAACATGCTTAACTTTGACTAGAGAAAAGGAAATACATTAAAGGCAAGTGAGAGATCCATTTTGTATTTCATCGTGTATAAATCTGGGTTTAGCTCACCCAGCTTGTTTAATGATCTGTTATATTACCACTTTACCATAAACTTTAAACGCTTCATTTACATTTTTTATGTTGACTTTTTTTCAGTCTTTAGACATGATTTTTTTTGCTGTGTTCTATATTGTGGTAAATATTTATAACATAAAATTTGCCATTTTAACCATTTTACATTATGGAAATCCAGCCACATTACAGTCATGTGTTCTTTAACACGAGGGATATGTTCTGAGAAATATGTTGTTAGGTGATTTTGTCATTGTGCACCTGTCATAGAGGGCACTTATATAAACCTACATAATATAGCCTGCTACACACCTCAGCTATGTGGTATGACCTATTGCTTTTAGCCTATGAATCTGTACAGCATACTATACAAAATATTGTAGGCGGTTTAACACAATGGTAAGAATATGTCTATATAAATGTATATAAACATAGGAAAAGTAATGTATTGCACTGGCAATGTGATGATGACTAGAACAACCTCACTAGGTGAGAGGAATTTTTCAGCTCCATTATAATCTTATGGGACCACAATAGTAAATGTTGCCCATCACTAACTGAAACATTTTTATGTGGTGTGTGATCATACCTTCACAATATTGTACAATTACTACTGTTTCCAAACATTTTGCTACACTACATAGTAACTTCACAATAACTCCTCATTTTTCTCCCTTAAACCCCAGGTAAACTCCAGTTTATGTTCTGTGCCTATGAATTTGCCTATTCTAGATATTTCATGTAAGTAAAATCATACATTTGGCCTTTTGTTTCTGGCTTCTTTCATTTAGCATGTCTTCAAGGTCATCCATTTTGTAGCGTATGTCAGAATATCCTTCCTCTTTATGACTGAAATATTCCATTGTATGTTTCATCTATTTATCGTTGAGGTTACATCTTTTGACTATTGAGATTAGTGCTGCAAATCATTGGTGTACAGGTACATGTTTGAATCCCTTTTTTTTTTTTTTCCAGACAGAGTCTTAGTTTGTTGCCCTGGGTAGAGTGCATGGTATCATAGTTCACAGAAACCTCAAATTCTTGAGACCAAGCAATCCTCTTGCCTCAGCCTCCCAAGTACCTGGGACTACAGGTGCTCACCACAACATCCAGCTATTTTTTAGAGACAGAGTCTCACTCTTGCTCAGGTGGATCACAAACTCCTCAGCTCAAGCAATACATTTGCCTTGGCTTCCCAGAATGCTTGTATTACAGGCATGAGCCACTGCACTCAGCCATGAGTTCCTATTTTCAGTTTCTTTAGGTATATATGTAGAAGTTGAGTTACTTGACCATAAAGTGACAGGATAATTTTTAAAAATAAGGATGGCTGGATGGTGCCTTTGGCTCAAAGGAGTAGGGCACCGGTCCCATATACTGGAGGTGGCAGGTTCAAACCTGGCCCCTAGTCAAAAAAAAGGATGGCCATTACAAAATAATTAAAATGCAGAGATAAGCTAGAAGAAAGAAACAAAATCTGCCTGTTAGCAAAAGATCATTTTCTCAGTCTTCTTTGTGATTCTTAACTGGATTGCATAATTTTAAAATATGAAGTTGGGTAATACAGTATTTGAAAGTAACTTCTCTTTATAGTTTACACTTCTAGCTACATACTCAAAGTGAGATGATTACCTTTCTAAGCAGGAGAAGAATAGAAGAAAATCGTAACTAATTTAGCTTCAGAATGGGGTGAATACCTTCTTCCAATTTGCATAGAACTTTCTGGTTTCTAAGAAAACCAGAGACAGTAAATGACCCTACTTTGAGACTATGTATATAGGGATACCTCAGAGATATTGTGGGGTTACTTTCAGACACTTCAACAAAGCAAATATTGCAAGAAAGAGACTCACACACTTTGTGTTCCTGATGCATGTAGAAGTTGTGATTGCACTATAGTATAGTCTATGAAATGTGCAAGAGCATTGTATTCTTTAAAATGTACCTACCTTAATCAAAAAATTTTATTGCTGAAAAAATACTAAAAGTCATCTGTGCCTTCAGTAAGTCATAATCTTTTTGCATTAGATGTTGACGGCTATTGACTGATCAGGGTGGTGTGGCTGTGGCAATTTTTAAAGATAAGATAGCAGTGAAGTTTGCTGCATCAATTGACTCTTTCTTTCACAAAAGAGTCCTTGATAGCCTGTGATGTGCTTGATAGCACTTACCTAATGATAGAACTTCTTTCAAAATTGGAGTCAATCCTCTCAAAGCCTGCCATCGCTTTACCAACTAAGTGTATATAATATTCTAAATCTTTTGTTATAATTTCAACAGTGTTCATAGCATTTTCATAAGGAGTAGTTTCAAGAAACCACTTTCTTTGCTCATCCCTAAGAAAGAACTCATCTGTGGAAGTTTCATCATGAGAGTACAGCAATTCGGGCATATCCTCAGGCTCCACTTTAATTCTTGTTTCTTTGCTTTTCCACCACACCTTCGATTATTTCCTCCGCTGAAGTCTTGAATCCCTTAAACCTATCCATGAGGATTGGAATCAACTTCCTCACACTCCTGTTAATGTTAATATTTTGACCTTCTCTTATGAATCATAGCATTCTGAATGACTCCTACAATGGTGAATTTCTTTCAGAGGTTTTCAATTGACTGTGCCCAGATTTATTAAAGGAATGACTACATACAGCAGGTGTGGCCTTATAAAATTTATTTCTTAAATAATAAGAATACAAAATTATTAAAATGTAGGGATAAGCTAGAAGAAAGAAAGAAAATCTGTCTGTTAGCAACAGATCATTTTCTCAGTCTTCTTCTCAGGAGTAATTTTGACTTCTCAGTAATTTTGAAGTCAAAAATTACTCCTTGATCCATGGGCTGCAGAATGGATGTTGTGTTAGCAAGCATGAAAACAACATTAATCTCCACATATATCTCCATTAGAGCTCTTAGGTGCCCCGTATTATCAATGAGCAGTAATATTTTGAATGGAATCTTTTTGTCTGAGCAGTAGGTCTCAACAGCGAACTTAAAATATGTAGTAAACCATGGTATAAACAAATGTGCTGTCATCCAGGCGTTCTTGTTCCATTTATAGAGTGCAGTCTAGGTAGATGCAGCATAATTCTTAAGGGCCCCAGGATTTTTGTAATTCACTAGCTGCATTAGTTTCTAACTAGGGAATCAACCTGCCCTTTGAAGCTTTAAAGCAAGGCATTGACTTCTCTCTAGCTATGAAAGTCCTAGATGAAATCTTCTTCCAATCTAAGGCTGTTTTGTCTACATTGAAAATCTGTTGTTCTAGTTGGAGATCATTCTCTTTAGTAAAGTATCATCAGAACAGAAGGCAAGTATCTTATGTACTCAATACTAATATGAAACCAGTAGATGAATAAATACGTGCCCACATAAGAAAAAAACACAATTAAACCCAAGTGAGGAGAGAGAAGGAGGGAGAAAAGGGAGAAAGAAGGGAGATTGGTGTGCTCTCACCAAACTGGCACAATGTAAGGGTATATGGTGCACCTTCCAGGGGACGGGCATAGCTACAACTTGGAGTTTAGCTAACAAATGCAAACAATGTCACCTAATCATCTGTATCCTTATATTAATCTAAAATTTAAAAAAAAAAGAAAAAAAGAAAATCTGTTGTTCTGGCACAAAACCAGAGCCATAGACCTTTGTGTTAGAACAGAGAACCCAGAGATGGAATCATCCCCATAGTACCATCTGATTTTTGACAAAACACGTAAAAACATAAACTGGGGAAAAGAATTCCTGTTCAATAAATGGTTCTGGGGAAAATGGACAGCCACATGTAAAAGACTAAAATAGGATCCACACCTTTCACCACTCACAAAAATTAATTCACAATGGATAAAAGCCTCAAACCTCAGGCGGGAAACTATAAGAATCCTAGAAGAAAATGTTGGAAGGACTCTGACAGATACTGGCCTAAGCAAAGATTTCATAAAGAAGACCCCCCAAACAATAATAGCAACAACAAAAATAAACAAATAGGGTCTAATCAAATTAAAAAGCTTTTGGATAGCCAAGGACACAGTCAAAAGAGCAAGTAGACAACCCACAGAAAGGGAGGAAATATTTGCATGCTATACTGATAACCAGAATCTGCTGCAAAAACTGAAGCAGATCAGCAAGAAACAACCAAACAACCCCATTAAAAAGCATGTAAAAGACATGAACAGAAACTATTCAAATGAAGATATACTAGGCCAACAAACTCAGGAAGAAATTCTCAATGTCTCCAGTGGTTGTGGAAATGCAAATTGAGATATCACCCAGCTCCAATAAGAATGGCTCATATTCATAAAACAACAGTTGCTGGTGTAGATGCAGAGAGAAAGGAACTCTTATACTCTCTTGATGGGAATGCAAACTAGCACAACCTCTATGGAAAATTATATGGAGATACCGCAAAGACCTAGACCTACTATTTGATCCAGCAATCCCACGGATGGACATACCGAAAGGGGGGAAAAAAGGCATTTTATAAAAAGGACACCTGCACTGGAATGTTTATAGCAATACAATTCACAGTTGCAAAGATATGGAAACAACCCAAGTGCCCCCCAATACACGAATGGATTAATAAAATGTGGTATATGCATACTGTGGGGTACTACTCAGTCACTAAAAATGGCAGTCTAGTATCTTTTTGGACAACCTGGAGGGAACTAAGATCCATTCTTTTAAGTTAAATGTCGCAAGCATAGAGAAACAAACACACACACTCAATAACAAACTGGAACTAATTAATCAACAGTTAAATGCCATATGGAAGTAAATCTCAATGACAAACTGGAGGGAAGGAGAAGGGGGGTGATTAAATTCACAGCTATTCGCTACAGTGCACACTATCTGGGTGAAGGGCACACTTACATGTATTAACTTTGACTCAATCTGTACAAAAACAAAGTAAAACATGTATACCCCCAACATGAAATTTAAAAAGAAAAGAAGGACATTATAGATTTAAAAAAAAATCTGTTGTTTAGTGTATCCACCTTCATCAGTGATCTTACTTAGGTCTTCAGGATAACTTGCTGCAGCTTCTGCATCAGCACTTGCTGCTTTGCCTGGCACTTTTATGTTATAGAAATGGCTTCTTTTCCCTAAACCTCAGGAAGCAACCTCTGCTAGCTTCAAACTTTTCTTCTGCAGCTTCCTTACCTCTCTTAGCCTTCATAGTAGGCCCTTGGTTTAGATTAAGCTTTTGCATCAAGGAGTGTTGTGATTTGTTTGATCTTCTGTCCAGACTACTAAAACTTTCTGTGTCAGCAGTAATGCTTTTTGGCTTTCTTACCATTCTTGTGCTCACTGGGGTAGCACATCGAATTCCTTTAGAACTTTTCCTTTGTGTTCACAACTTGGCTAATTGTTTGGCATAAGATGACTAGTTTTTGACCTGCCTCAGCTTTTGACATGCCTTCCTTATCAAGCTTAATCATTTCTAGCTCTTTATTTAACTTAAGAGATGTGTGACTCTTCCTTTCACCTGAACACTTAGAGGCCATTGTAGAGTTTATTGATCAGTCTAATTCCAATATTCTTGTGTCTCAGAGAATAGGGAGGCCTAGAGAGAAAGGGAGAGATTGAGGAGTGGCTGATCAGTGGAGCGCTCAGAACATATACATTTACTAATTGAGTTTTAGGTCTTGTTTAGATGCAGTCTGTGGCATTTCCAAACAATTATGATAGGAACATCAAAGACCAGTGATCACAGATCACCATAACGGATATAATAATAATGAAAAGTGTGAACTACTGTGAGAATTACCAATGTATTACATAAAGAGAGCAAGTGCTGTTGGGAAAATTGCACTGATAGACTTGCTTGATGCACGGTTGCCACAACCTTCAATTTCTAAAAAATGTGGCATCTGTAAAGTGCAGTAAAGTTAAGTGTAATAAAAAAGGCATTAAAACTAGGAGTTGAATATAGATTTGGTTTTCTGTTATGATACAGCCTTGAGGCTCTACTTTAAGAAAAGTGTTATGCAGAAATCTAAATATAAACCTAGATAAATTAAGAACCTATTATTCACATTATAAAATAATACTTTACAAAAAATGTTCTTAAATAATAGGATTTTTTTTTTAACATTACAGTTTCCTTGGTACATTTTATTGGTCATTAATTACTTGATGGATAGTCTAGGGAACTATTGCCAAATGCTAATCAATCAGAAATGAGGAAAAAGATTTTATAAAATAATAGAGTAAGTCACTGGGAAAGCACAACTAAATATATTCCCTTTTCCATAAATACAGGTATTCTAGAAGTGGGTTGATTTAGGCTGGAAAAATATTCTTCCTTGATAGTTAGGAGACATGTTTTAGAAGTCTTGCATTAAAAAGAAACTTGTCAGATGTAATTAGGAGATTCACTGAACTTTAGAACTGGAGACAAGAATCTTATTTTTGAAACAGGCAGACCAGGTAAAATAGGTTATGCTAAATGTTGTGAGCAAAGAAGTGCTGCTAAAATCCAACTAAAAATGTTACAACAGTTATTTTTATTCCATCAAGATCTTCACACTACATGATCCTCTGCCCTGCACCCTCTTTAATTCTTCTATTTCAAATGCTACATATGGAATGACCATGTACTACTCAAGGGGCACACTGATTAGAACCATAGAAGCTGACTTAGCAACACAGAACGATAGTAAGGGATTCATAGAGAAAATGTGATAGAGTCCATAATAAACACACAGCAAGTAATCAAAAATTCACTTTCCTGAAGAGCATTCTATAGAATAAGAAAGTGACGAGGAGAGATGAAAATGATACAAAAGGAAATTGAAAAATAATCTTCTATCTTAATAAGCTCCCATAATTAGATAACAAGTTATGTACATGATTAAACAAGACTCAGCCCCTGAGACATTGGACTGATTGAGAAAAGCAGTTCTTACTGGATTCTCCATTTACTTCTTCAGCTTCACCAATCTCTTATTTTGTATTCTCATTGCTTTTCAAATCTAAGCATTTGGTTTTTATCATCATATTCACCTTAAGCCATACCTCCTTTCTTCTTTTTCACAGACTTTCCCACATTTTGGTTGTTCTTTTCCTACAAGATACTTGAATAATTTTCCTTAATAATAATAATAATAACAAAAATAATAATACCACCTGCCACTTATGGGCTTCATTTTTGCTAGAGAGGAAGTATTTTGTTAAGTACTCTATATGATTTATTCTCATTTAATCTCCAAACATCCTAATAAGGAAACTGAGGTTTGGAGAAATCATGTGTTTTGTTCAAGATCATAGAAATCTAAGTGATAGAGCCAGAACTTTGATACTTGGGTATGGCTGACCTCAGAGTCTCTGCTCTTAATTGTTGCATGACACCTGCCAGCCCTCAGGTTTTTATAGCTGTGGCATTCTTAGTTGTGGTGGGACCATTGTCTTGAGACTGTGGCATTATCCATCTTGGTCAGGCAGGAAAGGCTTTCCAAGATACTTGAGGTTCTGTATTATGATAACTGGGATGTAACTGTTCAAGTCTTCTTATACATGACTCTTTAATTCCCAATTATTTTCAGAAGATCCTTGGTAGAGTAAGTAGGCAGCTATTATTTTAAATCTCAAGTTAGGTCAACAACAGAGAACTAGTCAAAGATTAAATGACTTGCCAGGGGAATAGAATTTGAAGGTACTGAGTAACCTCCTCTGGGCTAGGCTCTGCAGGAGAGAGGAAAACAAGCCAGATGAGGTGACTGCCCTCACTCTGGGGTTCCTGTCTAATGGGGTTCAGAGCTAGAGCTCTTAGTTCTTCTTCTGCTCCCACAATGGTTTATTTCTCTGTCACCAATCTTTGCCCCAGCAGAATCATGGTGTCTAGTTTATCTGAGGGTACCTTGGGAACTGCCCTTGGAAGGCCACTGCATAAACCTCCATGTAGTAAATTGAGGTCCATGTTTCCTGTAATAGATGGAAAGAAAAGCAACAAAACAACTCATTATGCTAAATCTGATTTTAATTTTCCTTAAGAAGTTAAAGCAAATGGCACGATATTTTGGCAGCTTTTGACAGCACCCACATTTGGTTTGATGAGATGTGTGCTCCTATTTGAGTTGTGTCCAAGAAAGGGCAGATGGAAGGCTTTTACAAAAGGAAAAAAAAAATCCTGGTTAGCGTGAACATGGAATTCCCAATTTGCTTTTAATTTTTTTTGTCTTAAAAAGTAATAAATAGGTCTTAACAGATGGGCTAACACTTGAGTTAAAAGCATCCTTTGAAAAATTATAAGCAACGAGTGCTTTATACAAATGTAGAGAGTTCAAACACATGCAAATCATAGCAAACCACACAGGGTGAGGTTAGAGAAACAAACTTTCTGAGAAAGGAGGTTTAGAGAAAGAATCTGCTGTGACTCTCCAGCGCAGTTTTTCAAACTATGAGTCATGGCCCATTAATAGGTCATGAAATCAATTTAATTCATCGTGATCACAATTTGAAAAAAAAAAGGCAATGGTGGTGTTTGTGCAGACAGGAACAGGAACTACTCAGAGTGTACACATGTGGTAAGAATAAATTCTGTTTCATGATGGTTTGTTTCTATTATACATTGTGTACTGGGTCATGATGCATTATTTACTACATATCATGGTTTAAATATTTGTTTAAAAGATGCTGGTCTATCAGATAACTAATGCAGCTATCCTGCGACATGACTCCATTCATGAATAACTAAGCTTTATTACAGTGTTAACACCTGAGTAGTGTTTCTGAATATGGCAACTATAGTCAAGGAAATTCTAGTTGGCTTGAGCAGAGTTGGCTAAGGGTAGCCTGTGAAAATGTTCTACTTGCCAAATGTCCCTGGCAAGGATGACTGGGCAGACTCAGGAGCCTTGTGGCTGCTAGCATGAGGTGAAGACCCAGAGAGCAGATGATCAATTGCTTTCCTTCTGTGAACCAACTCAAAGAGATACTACGTTCAGATCTGAGAGGATGGTATAATAAGTGTGTAATAAGAAGCAAGAGACTAAGAAGCCAAGCATAGCTGGGAACAACAGAAAAAAATGACAGCTTGTTTCCTTGTAGATAATTCTTAATGAAAATAATAATAATGGTGACTGAATATTTATTGAATACTGACTGTATGGCACTACTGTGTTAAGTGTTTGACATGAATTATCTTGTAACAATCCTAGGTGCCAGGCACTGTTATTACCATTTTATAGATGAGCAAATGCATATGCAGAGATGCAGGGAAATTTGCCAAAAGTTACACAGCTAGTAGTGGTGGAACCAGAAGTTAAATTTAGATTTACCACCCAAGCCTGCATCCTTCCTAATTCTAGGCGTGAAGGCGTTTTCTTCCACCAGAGTAGACAATGAGGACTTAGTTCTATGAATATCCTTCAGTCCCTTTTTTCTGCCGCTATGCATATCAAGTCCAATAACTCCCTGTCCAAAATATGGAATATGTATGCTGTATCCATCCACCTTCTCCCTCCCCATTTCCGCTGCTTTTATTCTAATTCAAACCACTATCAGGTCTCATTTTAAGCAACAGAATAGTCTCCTAATTGTTCTCCTTGCTGTCATTTGGACTGTTTTGTAATCCATTCTCCATGTGGCAGCTAGAGGAATCTTTTTAAAACATAAATCAAATAACTTTTCCGCCTAAAATCCTTAACTGGTTTTCTTTTGAACTTAGAATAAGATTGAAACCTCTTAGCTTGCTAAGATCTACGTAGATTAATCCCTGCCTGTCTCCCTAGTTTCATTACCTGCTGTCCTTCCATAGACTCTGATTTGGCTCGACCTTGGGGTCTTGTAGCTGCTCTTCTCTTTGCCTGGAAGATGCTCTGGCCAAATCTTAGCTGACTTCTTCCCCCCACCCCCCTCTTTTGTCCTACGTAGATGAAGATGTGATCTGTGACCCACCCTCCTCATGAGACTTTCACATTTCCTGCACCAATTGCCTCAGATTCACTTCCTTTATAGCCTTAATGTCTGAAAGAATCTTGCTTGTTTACTTGTTTGTTGTTTGTTTGCTCTTCTAAGTGCCAAAGCATGAGGGCCTTGTCTGTGTTGTCCTGAACTATATCCCTAGCCTTTAGAACAAGGCCTGGCAATAGCATGCCCTAAAAAAATTGTGAATTAATGAATGAATATATGAATTTGCTTCAGAACTTCCCAAAGGCCCATATGATATTTTTAAAATAATAATTAATTAATTAATTAATTTACTTTTGAGGCAGAGTCTTACTCTGTCCCCCTGGGTAGAGTGCTGTGGTGTCATAGCTCACAGCAACCTCAAGTTCTTGGCCTCAGCCTCCCAAGTAGCTGGGTAGCTGGGTCTACAGGAAAAATAATTTATTTTTAATTGACAAACAATCATACATATTTATGGGGTACAATGTGATGTTTTGATATGTGTATACATTGTGGAATTATTATAAAATCAATTAACATATCTGTCACTTCACACACAAATTTTTTATGATGAGAATACTTAAAATTTACTCTTTCAGTAATTTTGAAATGTATAATACATTATTAACTATGGGTACCATGCTATGCAATAGATTTTGAAAAGGTATTCCTCCTGTGTAACTGGAACTATATACCCTTTGATCAAAATCTCCCCATTTCCCACTGCACACCACCTGGTAACCACGGCTACTCTATTTCTATAGGTTTGACTTTTTTGGATTCTCTGTGTAAAGGAGATGAAGCAGGATTCTATGCCTGACTGTTTCACTTAGCATGTCCTCCAGGTTCATACATGCTGTCACAAATGACAGAATTTCCTTCTTTTTAAAGTGTGACTAGTATTCCATTGTGTACATACACCGTATTTTCTTCATCTATTCATTTGTTGATGGACACGTAGGTAGATTTCTGATCTTGCTAAAGGCACACATTCTGGGGACATCAAACCTAGAGAAACTATAAATAGAGCAAAGCTAGAATGTTTTCCGTATCCTACCTGTTAGGTGTGGGATTTTGAAGGCAAGGGTCCCATCTAGACTGTAGACCACAGGTCCTCTTCTGGTGTGCTTTCCTCAGTACTGGCGTTTTTGCCATAACTCTGACAGTCTGAAAGTGCTTGTGATATGGTGTTGGGAAACCAGAGTTCTGTGATGTCTCTGAATCTTGACTCCTTTATCTGTAAAAAAAAAAGTTAAGAATAAATCTACCTAGTAGGAATGTTTGGAGGATTAAATAAGAAAGTGAGTATGAAAAGCAAATATTTGCTCTTATGATCACCAGTGTCTTCAGGTACTTTGGGAATGGGAAGTGAATGTGGAAATGCCTCCATCCTCCAAATTACCACCAGAAATTGGGGCATCATCCCCAAGGGCTCATTTCCCTTTATCCCCACATCCAATCACCTACCAATTCCTATCAATACTTTTTCCTCTCTACAAAGTGAAGGCATCACCATTTAAACTCCTTTATCATTTGATGTTGGGATTGGGACTCAAGAATTTGATTAGGTGAATTGACATGCCTGGAGCACAGGGATATTTTTTAAATACTTGTTTCCTTCTTTTCATCCGTACCTTTCCCCCAGATAGCCCTGCTTTTGGGTGCCATGCAGCACTCTCTTGTGCTGTGGAGGTCAGGATATTTTCTTGGGCTTTTCAACCCTCAGTTGTTAACCACCTCTTGTGAAGATACAGAATATAGGGGCACATCTTCCTACAGTTCTCCCACCCCCCTCATTGCTCTTATGATTTAAATAATTGCTGAAATCTCATATGATTCCGCATAGGTACTTCAGCAGTTCTGCTTTACTCCTAACTGGCTGAAGTGATCACAGGCTTTTACCAAACCAGTTTTACATGCCTAGAGTTCTCCTTCATGCTCGTGCCCACAAAGGCACTTATATTTTTACTGGCTTGCCTTGCACTTTTGCTGGTAATAAACTATCTTAGCTTATGTTTACTTTTTAATAACCTTAATTTCTCCCTTCTTTCTTCTTGTCTCATCTAATTAATTATCAGCTGGACTACTGTAATGGCAGCTAAGTGGTTTTCCTGCCTTTAATCTCATACCCCTCCAGTCTAACTTGCTGTTATTGTCATCTCATCTCCTCCAGGACCATGTCCTGAATTTCACAGTGACAATTGGATGGTCTGGGAAACAAATTAAAACCAAAGTGATAGAGCTGGGGGTAAGGCATAGCTTCTACCCTTTGTATCCATCTCAAAGGAACTACTCTAAGTGTGCTAATAGTAGATGAAATAAGAGGGTAGTGTCCCAGCAGACCAATTCCAGGTCTGACTGTGTACTAAATTGCTGGTTTAGTCAGGCAGCTCATGTCATGTCTTGAGCCTTAGTGGGCCCATCAGAAACCAAAATAGAAAATTATGGTTAAAATTTCTTTTGAATTTACTGTGTGCCAGGCACTGCTTTTAGTGCTTTACATGGATCTACCTACTATTCCAGTAGCCCTTTGAGGTAAATACTATTATCATCTACATTCACAGATGAGAAAAATGAGACAAAGACAAGTTAAAGAAGTGGTCCAAAGGCACGAAGCCAGGAAGTGTTAGAACTATGATTCAAATTGAAGCAGTGGGCTCTAAAGTCTGTACTTGGATGCTGTAAACATGAGCTGAATTAGATGAGCTTCTGGGGTCTCTCTACCTCTAAAAATATTCTTAAGTTCATGTGCTAGAGAAGAATGTTGGTTCCCCTAACAAACAAAGGGCAGGAACAGAGCTATGCGAAGGTGTGACTCTACAGCCAGTACAGTTCATCCTCAGGCCGGGAACATTGTCTAAATATAGAACCTCCCTTAACATTGGAAGGTCTGACTAAACTGGGTTAGTTGCCGGGTGAGGTGCTGGAGGCAGAGAGCAGAAAGTTGTGCCAGCTGCGCAGTAGCGCTGCATAACAATGTAGGGCAAGGTTCCTCCCTGAGCTCTGCCCTCCTTGCATCACGGCTTTCACTGCATGTCCTTTAGCAGGATTATATAATGTTGATTAAGGTAGATTACTTTATGAATCAATCTGCCTCTCAAGAGAAACCGGGGCATTTTGCCAAACCCTTTCCCACCAGAATGACAATTTCATGCCTTTCAGTTGATTCTTTTTCCGTGTGTTTGTCAGTTGCAAGGGAAGTTCCAGCATGTGTCTGATCCATGCACAGGTGGACTGTCTTTGGACATGCATAGCTTCCAACAAGTTTCCTTTTTGGCTTACTCTTTGGGAGATGTTTCTAGACCTTGAAGATACTCTTGTGAGTTGAATTGTGTCCCCCTGAAAAAGTGTTTAAGTCTTAACCCCTCATACCTGTGGGAGTGACCTTATTCGGAACCAGGGTCTTTGCAAATGTAATCAAGATATGATGAGGTAATACTGGATTAGGGTGGGACCTAATTCAATAGCTGGTCTCCTTGTAAGAAGAAATAATTTGGACACAAACACATAGGGAGAACACTGTGTGATGACAGAGGTGAGATTGGAGTGATGCGTCTATAGGCCAGGAAACCTCAAGAAGTGCGGGCAACACCAGAAATCAGAAAGAAGGAAGGAAGAATACTTCCCTGGAACCTTCAGAGGGAGCATGACCCTGTTGACATCTTGATTCCTGATCTCTAGTCTTCAGAACTGTGAGAAAAAATGTCTTTCTTTCTTTTTTTTAAGATAGGGTCTTATTGTCACTCAGGTTGAATGACAGTGGCAGTTGCATGATCATAGATCACTGCAGCCTTGAACTCCTGCACTCATAGGATTTTTCTGCCTCAGCTTCTTGAGTAGTTGGAACTACGAGCATGTACCACCATGCCCAGATAATTTTTAATATTGTAAAGATAAGGGTCTCACTATGTTGCTCAAGGTGGTCTTGAACTTCTGGCCTCACATGATCCTCCCACCTTGGCCTTTCAAAGTGCTGGGATTTCAGGCAGCCTATGTGTCTATTTTTGTATGCCATCCAATTTGTGATACTTATGGCAGCCCTATAAAACTAATGTAGATATTTCTCTAAATCTTTTTCCGGAGAAGGTTAAAAGACTTCACAAATATAATTCTATTAATCTATATAACACAAATTGAACACATGATGTGGAATGATGTACTGTGGCAATAGAGGGTAGTGCCCCAAAGAGCTCAGATGTACCTCTGCTACTTACTACCTCTGTAATTAAGGGGGAAATCATTCAACCGTTGAGGTTTTTTTTAATTAAAAAATGAATCTATTGTAAAAATATTGCCATCTGCTGCATGAAGTTGTTACAAGGATCAGTAATAACTTAAATTTATATAGGACTTACATTTTTGTAGGATTTGAATGTTTATAAAACAGGTTCAGATAAAAACATCTGTCATATTTGTTCTACCCAATCATCCTACAAGGTGGATAGTTTTCTTGATCTAATGTTGCTGATTAATGCAATATTTAGAGAAGCTGTTTATTTGCCAAAAGCAACAGGGCTGGTAAGTCCCAGGGACAGGACTTTTGCTCTCCACTCTATATGCTCTGTTGTATAGTGCTTGGCAAAGCACTCGTTCCATAATAAATGTTCAAAGTGTATTTGTTGAATGAATAAAGGGATGAATGAATCTTTGTTTTCTGATACTTAAACATGTGACTCTTTTAGAATACTTTGGTTGAGAGAAGATTAATCCATGATGTATACAGTTCTAACTATTCATTTATATACAGATAAAATATTTCTTGAATACTTTCCAGATGCTAGATATGGGTCTAAGTGTGCCAAATTCCTGTCCAGATAGAGCTTACATTCTAGTGGGGGAGATAGACAGCATAAAAACAAACTTCTATCCAGATAAGAAATTCCTATGGAGAAAATGAAGCAGGGTATTGGGGATGGGGATTATGGACCAGGGAGAGGGAAAGAAGGATGTTATTTTACCGAAGGTAGTCAGAAAAGGCTTCTGTGATAAGGTGACCTTTGAGCAGAGCTGTGAAGAAAGGAATGGATATCTAGGGAAAGATTATTTCAGGCTAAGGAAGTAGCAAATAAAAAGTGTGAAAGTTTGCTTGACACCTTTCACAACAAGAAATCCAGTGTGGGAGAGGGGTAGATTTGAGGTCAGAAAGTTATGGGAGGCCCAGCACATGAGCCTTGTAGATCAATGACAGGAGTTTTGGCTTTTACTCCAGTGGGGAGCCAGTGGAGGGTTTTACACAGAGAATGACCTGATAAGTCTTGCAAAGATCATGATGATTACTGTGTGGAGAACAGGTGGGAGGAGAATGAAGATGGAAGTTGACAAACAAAGGCTATTGGTAAAGATGGTCAGATTTTAAGTACATTTTGAGGGTAGAACTGGCAGGTAGACCAAATGATATGTCAAGAATGGCTCCCAGGTTTTTGATATGAGCAACAAGAAGAACAGAGTTTACATAGAGTTGTTTTACTTGTGAGTTATTAAGGTGGTGAATTCTTTGGGAAAAGCGGGTTTGGGATAAGGGTAGGAAAACCAGTTTTGTTTTGGACATTTTAACTCAAGATTTATCACAAACTTCTATCTGTTGGATACCCAAGTGAACGTATGAATCTGGAATTGAGGGAAAAGGTCCAGGCTGGAGATAAAATCTTGGGAATTGCTAGTATATAGAAAGTTTTTAAGTCTATTAGATCACCTGGGGTGAGTACAGATTTAAAAAAATTGTTTCTGAGTTTGAGCCCTGGAACATTTCTCCTTTTCAGGGTCAGGGAAATGAAAAGCAATAGGCAAAAGAGATGGAGAAGGAGCAGCCAATGAGGTGTGAGGAAAATCAAAAGGGAGTGGTGATCCAGAACTGGGAGAAGATGCCGGAATGTTTCAAACTCATTACACAGAAGAGAGAGGGGCAAATGCTAAAGCAATGAACTCAATTCATACTGCTGATCAGTGCTGGAGTTAGGTGAGGACTAAGTTGCTTCCATTTAGTATGGCAATTTGGAAGTAATTAATAAGTAATCTTGACAAAAGCAGTGCTAGGTGGAGATGAGACAAAATCCTGATGGCCGTGGGTTCATGAGAAAATCGTAGGAGAGGATGTGGAATTAAAGTACAGACCCTTTGGTGAGGCTCTTCTGTAAAAGAGACAGGAAAATAGTGTGATAATTGGAGGGTAATTTGATGTCAAGGGGGGGTCGGTTTATTTGCTCACTGAAAGGAGAAATACTAGTGCATGCTAATGGGAATAATCTCTTAGAAAGAAGAAAATTAGTTATAAAGGGGATAGAAGGGGGAATTGCTGCAGTAATGTCCTTGAGTCAGTGAGGGAGATGAGATCCAGTGCACAAAGGGAGGGGTCAGCCTGAGAAAGGAGCTCAGAGAGGATTCACTGTCATGGAAGATGAGGCAGAGTATACAACCTGCTAGGTTGTTTGTCATACAAGTGAGAGCTCATGGAGTTTTCCTTTGATTGTTTCTGTTTTCTCAGCAATGTCAGAAGCAAAGTCAAAGCTAAGAGTGAGGAGGGGGAAGAGATATGGCATCCAGGAGAGTGGAAGAGTGAACAGACTAAAAATGTAGTAGTAGGAGTTTCAGGCAGCGTCATATAAAAATGTAAGAGATCATTTTGATGATCATTTTGATCACTGCTAGTCGGAAAACAAAGACAAGGAATTTCTTACGTCTGTTGACAGTCCACTTATGGAAGCCATGGCTTTGAGATACAAAGAGGAATTCTTTCTGCCTTCCAGGAATTTGAAATCATGTGTAAGTGAAAAATAATAAACACACGAAAGAGTCAAATAATAATTTAAGATAGTAGAAGAGATATATGTGGCCAGGAAGCATATAAAACTGCTGAATATGTTAAAGGAGCTCAGAGGAAGGAGAGAGGTGATTTAGAAGTAATATGGTGATTGGGCCTGGTAGAAAAGATAAATTCAGAGAGGGACAGTGGGGATAAAGTAAATAATAGGAAGACCAAAGCCTGGAGGAAAAGAGGCAGAGGTATTTTATTACCAAGTAAAATTGTCATGTAAAATATAAGGTACCCAGTTAAATTTTAATTTCAGGTGAATGGCAAATAATTTTTAGGATAAAAATATGTATTTATCATATCTGAAATCAAATTTAACTTTTACATTTACATTTTATTTGCTCAATCTGGCAACCTTAACACCAAGGTTAAGGGAAATCAAAAGGATGTTAATTGAACCAAGGGAAGGGAGCCTTATGAGAATGAAAATTGAAATGAAGTTTTGTCATTAAGCACCATTGGCGGCATTTGACACAGCATTAAAGGTAGAAGTCCAGACAACAGATATGAACTACTTTCACAGAGAGTCTTGGCAGTAAGAAAGGAGAGAAATACATTGTTTAAGGCCAAATGTGGAGATGGACCCTAGACCCTGGGCTCCTAGCTACTGGGTTGCTGTATGCATTTTAAAAATGTATGAACAATAAAGATCCTGTCTTAAGACACTCTATAAAGGCCAAACATTGGATAAACAATGAGGTCACAGACTAACTGGCTTGGTACTCAGGTATCGAGAGGAAGATAGATTACCACAAAAGAAATATGAAAGAAAAAAAGGACAGAAAGAGTCTGTTGTCAAAATGTTTATTTTAATTCAAAAGTAGACCAAATTAAGACACTCTCAGAAGGAAACCAGACTGTAAACTTCAGATTATAAATCACTTAATAGGCTCGGCGCCTGTGGCTCAATCGGCTAAGGCGCCAGCCACGTACACCTAAGGTGGCAGGTTCGAATCCCCAGCCTGGGCCCACCAAACAACAATGACGGCTGCAACCAAAAAATGGCCGGGCGTTGTGGCAGGTGCCTGTGGTCCCAGCTACTTGGGAGGCGGAGGCAGGAGACTCGCTTGAGCCCAGGAGTCGGAGGTTGCTATGAGCTGTGATGCCATGGC